>JAOTRH010204426.1:0-11117 GCA_034768845.1 Heliamphora exappendiculata | reverse complement strand
CTTTGACTTGGGCACTTAAAGCACGCCTAGCCACAAGTGACTCACCCTCTACCGGATACTCCACATCATCATCACAAACGGCCTCAGGTTGTGTCATTGGTTCATCCTCGCTCTTTCAGTTTCCACCTCTCAATCACCACGTGCAATCATGGTGCTCTTATTTTGACATTGTGAAGCTTTGTGACCTTCGCCCAAACAACGAAAACATTTAATGTCACGATTACGAGTTTGAGGTCTGGTTTTACCTTTGGTGGAGCTGAAAACTTCATCTCTCTTCTTGGGTGGTTCGGTTTTGGACTTGACAACAGCCCCATTGTCATTATTCCAAGTAGATCTCCATGAAGTAGATGAGCCTAGATTTTGAAGTGAACGGGCCCCCCTTTCCTTTTAAGTTATCGTTCCACCATTATTGCCATATGCACCATGTCCTCCAACTCTACGTAGTGTTGTAATTCTACTATGTTAACAATATCCCGGTTCATCCCATTTAAAAACCTTACCATGGTAGCTTCTCTATATTCTTTGATGTTAGTCCGAATCATGGCTATCTCCATCTCTTTGTAGTAGTCATCCATGCTCCAATAACCTTGAGGAAGGCATTGTAACTTCTGATATAAATCCTTATATAGTAGTGACTTGGAACAAATCGCCTCCTCATAATTGCCTTCATCTCCTCCCATCTCTCAATAGGCCTCTCATGGTTTCTCCTTCTGTTCATCACAAGTTGATCGCACCATATAATAGCATAATCAGTAAATTCAACGACGACGAGTTTTACCTATTTCTCCTCAGAGTAATTATGGTACTCAAAAATCAACTCAACCTTCTTTTCCCATTCTAAGTATGCTTCCGGATCATTCTTCCCTTGGAACGATGGAATCTTCATCTTGATGCTTCCTAGATTTCTGTCAAGTCCATCTCGCCATCTTGCTTCTCTTCAAAAATCTAGACCATGCCTTCTGCCTCTTGGTACAACCCTGCCGTCTCTGTTCAAAGGACCTTGATCCTCGTCTTCGTTGAATTCAACCTCTTCGTCGTCATCAGAAGCACACTCGTCTTGCCTTCTTTGGTTTCTTCCTTCGTGCCATGTAGCAATAACAGCGTCATGCTCATCCATCCGATCCCGAATTTCGTTAAACACTGCATTCATGCGTTCAAATTATTACTGTATAGCCTGCAACATGAGTGGCTCTCTATGCTCATTTGAACTTTCTGCCCTGGAAGATATTTTATTTGAAACTATGGAAACAAACAAATGTTAGAAATAATTTCTTACACACTCCCTTTCGTGTTTGCACTCAAATAAGGTCACTCTACTCGTGCATGCACTCTTTTGGCTTTTTCCCGATAATAAGCTCACCCACTCTTGCCTTTTACCGCTCTTGTTTCCCTTACAAGTTCTTTAAGAATTAATTAAACTTCAACCAAGGATCAACTTGTATTGTCTCAACTAGCAATAGATCCAAGAAACAAAAGAAAATAAAAGTGACACAGAATATACAAACGTTGGGGAGAGGAAAAAGACAAACAGAAAATACCAACGATATACAAAATGATGAAGTATTTTGAACTTCAAATGATGAAATACGCAACCAATTCGAAAACAAGGTTCACTATATTAGCCACACAAAGTACTTGAATATTTATTACCAAAAACAACTTCTTCTCTCTTTTTCTTTCTTTTTTTTTTTAAAATAAGGTTTGGCAAATCCTAGCACACCACTATCGAAACCTTAGAAGGCTGCTACCGCCATTTTTTTTGTGCGGCTGAAGCCCTGCAGAAACCCTAGAATATGTTGCCAACTCAAACCCTAGCCGCCCTCCTTATGCAACAAAAGATTTCAACAAAAGATATTGATTGATCTCAAATGATATTTATTTCAACACAATATATGGATTTCAGAATCAAAAGATATTTGATTGATTTCAACACAAGATGTGAATTTTAGATTCAAAAGATATTGATTGATCTCAAAAGATATTGATTTCAACAAAAGATATGAATTTCATAATCAAAAGATATTGATTGATCTCAAAAGATATTGATTCTTTCTTTTTTAAACAAGGAAATTAAAACAAATGGATTCAAGCAAAGATTAAAAACAAGAAATCGACAAGAATCAAGAACGACACTAAATAAGCAGGAACAAAAATTCAAGAGAGAACAAGGATCAAGAAAAAATCAAGAATTAAGAAAGACAAAAACGATACGTAGAAAATGTCTCGACAAAAACCCAAAACAAAGAATGTAAAAGGACAGATAAACCTGATTTAAAGCCTGAGATCTGATACCAAATGGTGTGAACCCGCAAGGATTTGAATACTCTTGACCCCACGAACAATTTGAACTAAACCCAAGAACATCAAAATCAAGTCAAGGAACAAATCTTGACCCGTTGAACTCTTGTTTCAAGAACCAAGATTGTAGCTAGGATGCCACAAGGAAGAAACCTTGATAATCCTTTAGTTCACTCAAGAACTATAAGAGAAACTTTCTCTCAAATAAAATTTTACTTCATTTTATTCTTCTCAAAATAATACATGGAGGCTCCTTTATATAGGAGAAGGTTGGACGCAATTCCTTGTTTCTAGGCAATGTGGGATAACATGTGCTAGGATCATGCGCTACGATTGCACCAATCCTTGCTAGCCAAAACTAAACCTAACTAAATGCAATCATGAGCTGGCCAAAATTACTTAGGGCCAAACCCATATTCTTCTTATAATAATTAAAAGCAAAACCCAACAAATTAAATAGTCTAATAAGCCCATAAGTATGAATATTAAAATTCAAAACATTAGGTTGTGCTTCTCTCCGTAGCTTGTGTCACATGAAGTGGAGCATGCTCTTCTTCTTGTGATCCCATCTTAAATGGTAGATTCTTGTATAATAAATTGGCATGCTCGGTCCAGACAGATGGCACCAATCCTTGCATTGCGTCTTCGATCTTCTTTGCTCTTGATCTTCTGATTGGCCCTTTTGGGACTTGCAACGGTTCTTTGAGACTCTGTCCACCTTCTCTAAGACCACCTTGATTCCCATCACCTTGATTCCCATCACATAGCTTATTTCATTGAAAAGCTAAATGGAGTTGCTTTGAACTACCCAACATATGACAAGGAGCTTTATGTATTGGTGAGAGCCTTGGTGGCCTAGCAACATTACCTGTGGCCGAAATAATTTGTTGTACATACCAATCATGAGTCCTTGAAACATTTAAACGGACAAGGTATGTTGAATAAGAGGCATGCTAGGTGGATGGAATTCATTGAAACCTTTCTCTATGTGATCAAATATAATCAAGATAAGGAGAACATTGTGGCCAATGCATTATCAAGAAGGTATGCCCTTGTCTCTACTTTAAATGCAAAGTTATTGGAATTTGAGTATGTTAAAGAATTGTATGCTACTGATGATGACTTTGCTAGTGTGTGTGAAGCATGTGAGAAGGCAGCGTTCGGTAAGTTCTATAGACTTGATGGGTACTTGTTTAGAGAAAATAAACTTTGCATGCCTAATAGTTCTATGCGTGAGTTGCTTGTGCGTGAAGCACATGGAGGTGGTTTGATGGGTCACTTTGGAGTAAGGAAGACTTTAGATATATTGCATGAATACTTTTTTTTTGGGTAGTTAAGTTGGGGAAGGGGGCAGTGACACCCAGGGTTCGAACCCTGGGGGGTATGTGAGGCTAACAAGCTCCAGCCACTGGAGCTTCCACCAACATCATGAACACTTTTTTTGGCCAAGAATGAAACATGATGTGGAGAGAGTGTGTGCTCGATGCATTACTTGTAGGCAGGCCAAATCTAGAGTCTTACCACATGATTTATATACTCCTTTGCCCGTATCTAGTGAGCCTTAGGTAGATTTCTATGGACTTTGTTTTAGGCTTACCTAGGTTAAAGACAAGTAAGGATTCGATTTTTGTGGTTGTTGATCAATTTTTGAGAGATAGTTCGACTCCACGGTGTTTCTAGGAGTATTGTGTCTATCCGAGATGCTAAGTTCCTTAGCTATTTTTGGAACGTCTTGTGGGACAAGTTGGGCACTAAGTTGTTGTTTTGAACTACTTGTCATCTCCAAACGGATGGACAAACCGAGGTCATGAATAGAACTTTATCTACCTTATCACGTAGTGCCATTTAAAAGAACTTGAAAAATTGGGAGGATTGTTTACCATTCATAGAGTTTGCATATAATCGGACTATGCATACTACCACTTCTTATTCTCCTTTTCAAATTATTTATGGTTTTAATCCACTTACTCCCTTGGATTTGTTGCCATTACCTGTTGATGATAGGAGTAGCTTGGATGGACAAAAACACCGCTAAATTGGTGAAATCACTTCATAAGAGAGTACGACTTCAAATTGAGCAGAAAAATGAGAAGATTACTTCCCAAGCAAATAATGGATGAAGACGTGTCATCTTCGAGCCAAGAGATTGGGTTTGGGTGCATATGCGCAAGGAACGCTTTTCAGCCCATTGAAAAACTAAATTGCACCCTCGGGGTGATGGACCTTTCCAAGTTTTGGAGAAGATCAATGACAATGTTTATAAAATTGATCTTCCAAGTGAGTATAATGTTTCTGCTACTTTCAATATTTTTGACATTTCTCCTTTTGATGTAGGTGATGATTCGGGGTCGAATCCTTTCGAGGAGAGGGAGAATGATGGGAATCAAGGTGGTCTTAGAGATGGTACATAGAGTCTCAGAGATCCGTTGCAAGTCCTAGAAGGGTCAATCGCAAGATGAAGAGCAAAGAAGATCAAGGACGCAATGCAAGGATTGGTGCAATTTGTCTGGACCGAGTATGCCAATTTTTTTTGGATAATCAAGCATGCCAATTTATTACACAAGAATCCACCATTTAAGATGGGATCACAAGAAGAAGAACCTGATCCACTTCTTGTGATATAAGCTACGGAGAGAAGTACAACCTAATGTTTTGAATTTTAATATTCATGCTCATGGGCTCGTTGGACTATTTAATTTCTTGGGTTTTGCTTTTAATTATTATAAGAAGAATAAGGGTTTGGACCTAAGTAATTTCGGCCAGCCCATGATTGGGTTTAGTTAAGTTTAGTTTTGGCTTGCACATGTTGTCCCACATTACTTATAAATAAAGAATTTCTTCCAACCTTCTCTTATATAAAGGAGCCTCCATGTATTATTTTGACATCAATAAAGTGAAGTACAATTTTTTTTAGAGAAAGTTTCTCTTGTAGTTCTTGAGTTAATTAAAGGACTTATCAAGGTTTCTTTCTTCTGGCATCCTAGTTACAATCCTGGTTCTTGAAACAATAGTTCAACGGGTCAAGATTTGTTCATTGAATTTATTTTTGACGTTCCTGGGTTTATTTCAATTTGTTCGTTGGTTCAAGAGGATTCAAATTCTTGCGGGTTCACATCATACAAGTCCTTTTAAACATAACTAGAGAAAAAGAAGGTTCGGGGGCTAAGGTACATAAAAGGAAGGTATTAGGCACCCTTTTTGCCTAACTGTGACATTGGCCTCTACTTTGTCAATGGTTGATTCTTGTTTTAAACTTTTGAAAGATAACATATACAGAATATGAGATTGAAGAGAGTCCATACAAAAGCAAACAAAGAAGAAAAGGCTTCTAACTAATATCTTAAGAGTCATGAAACTTGGTTATCATTTCTAATCATTCCACAATTATTGTTTGAAGAAAACGTGACCGGTGTACTGGGAATGGGAAGAGCTTCTCTCTAGAGAAATCTCTCTCCAAGAGCACTGGTGGGGTGGGATTCGGTTCTAAGATGTCTCTAGATCACAATCCCATGGCAATGATGGGGTGTATCTAAGGCACTGGAGAGCAATGGTGTTATCCATGGTGATTCTCGGTCCATGCTGAGGAAGATGACGAGATCTGATGGTCTCATACACCGGCGCCTCCCATGGTTAAACATGGGTTGCTTCGGCCATGGAGATCCATTCACTAAGCTCCTAGCCCGAACGCGATTATCTTATGGTCTACTGATTGTGCAGACATAGAGCCATTGCTTTTTTGGGCAATGCTTAAGTCTTCCGTCGAATTTGTGGATCTACCATAGAGCAACACAGGAATAACCCCTTAATTACCCAAAAAAAAACACAGGAATAACCCCAGATCTCAGTTCAATTGACTCAGATCTCGGTTAAATCGCTCAAGACAAGTGTTCTAAACGTTGATCCTTTTTTTTTATCGTCATTGTTCTAGTTTTTTTTAAAGAAGACGATGGTTTTAGCACCACACGCTGGTGTTGCGACTGGTCTGTGGAGCTGTAATAGACTGGATCTTTCCTTGCGCAAAAACGTGAGTCCTTCAAGATCTTCTAATACTAAAGATATTGGAGGTTATGGTCTCTCTGTTGTATTTCTGCAACGAGACGTGCTCAGGTTGGTACGTTAAAATTTGATGATTCGAATAGGTTTGCTGTATGAACTTGGAGTGTTTGTTATGAAAATATATCCCCAAATCTATTTCTCTCTTAGAATTGATTTTGAAGTCACTGATACAATAGTTTCAAACCTGGTTGTTTATACACTGGTTTAATTAACAACGCTCATACGGGCCTGTTTATTATGTGACATAGTGTATGGTTGACTAGATATATACAATTTCAGCAAGATATGGCCGCTTTTGTATGTTTGGGTTTCATCCAAGATGGAGATCCTGAGGTTAACGATGATGGTGTGGCTGCTTGGGGCTTTGGTTTAACTCTCTGAATCACGGCTCAACGGCTATAGCGTCAAGGTTGTATGGAGATGAAGAAGTTACCCACGCACTGGAAGAAAGCATGGCAGCTTCCCAAAATTATCTGCACGTGGACAAGTAATGTAGGGCAGTGGCAGTGCTCTGCGCCAGGAGAAGCAAGTTTTGGGAACTGCTTCAGTGTGGTGGTTTTTGTAAAACCTTAGGGCTTTCTTGGAGCTTGGTGGGCCCCTTGGGAACGGCCTCAGGTTGTTTACTGAGAAGCTTAAAGGGGACCACGGGTTTTGAAGCTACTTTGGTTGTAACGTTCAAAGGGATTAATTCCCCAAAAATGGAGTTTTCAATGAGCGTGGGTCGTTTTGTAAATGTTGGTATACAGAACCAGATGGGTTGATGTTTCGTAACTGGAAAGCTGATATAAGCAGATTGATAGGACATTACATGGAGCTTTGCGCAGTGAAAAGTGGGACCTGCTGGTTTTTAAAGCAACTCTGTTCTGGACTCCAAATGGCGGTTTGCTTGTTCAGCTTGTCACGAGCAGTGATTTAATGCAACCTCTGGTTGCTGATGGGCGGCAGATGGGCTTAAGGGGCTATTTGGTGGGCCTAATGTTTTAAAGGCATAATTGATGTTTTACGGTTTTAAGCATAATCCAGTTGCCTTGTGGCATGTGGTGGGACCTGCGTTTGCTTTATTGGGCCGTGGGCAATGTGGGTTTTGTGTTATGTAGGTGACCTATTCGACTAGATGTTGGTGCCCATTGGGCTGTTTGTTGAGGGTAAGTAGGGCCCACGATGCATAGTGGATTTTGATGGTCTTGAGTGGTTTTTTTGGGGCCCACGGATTACAAGCCTTTGATGCTAGGGGGATGTGGGTCCCAATGGTAGCCGCAAGTGAAAAGGGTTATTTATGGTGTAGATCTTTGGTGGTTCTTGGAGTAGGAATGTAGTTGTTGGTCTACTTCGTCTGGATCTGATGGTAGAGTTTCCTTTGGGATGGCCTAGGGTTGTCTTTACTGGATTCTCCAGGGATATTTTGTCTATTGCTGTGTTAGCTTGTTAGGGCTCCCATCGCTTATGTTTAGCGACCCTGTGCGTAGGGGATGTTGGTGTTTGTGTTGGCAAGTTGAGTTGGAGTTTCTAGAGTTGATCTGTTTGTTGCTTCCTCTTGGCTGGCTAGGGGCCCATCTACCTCTGGTACTTTACTCGTAGACCTCTATTGGTTCCCCATAGATTGTGCTTTTTTTTTATTTTAGGTTCTCACTTTGGTATGGACTTATTTCTTCACTTTCAGCGGGGTGATCTAGACTCTATCCTTCCATCCCTAGTTATGTAGTGTGACTATCCCTAAGAGATTGAGTTTACCTTGCTTGGGTGTTGGGATATTCTCTTCACCTTATTCATATCCTTCGTGTTCGAGGGTTGGAGCCTTCCTAGGAGCCAAGCTTCAACAGGTTATTAAGTACCTTTTGGGTTTGGATGACTATTTCTACTTGCTAGATCCCTTATTTTCTCTTGTTCCAGTATGAATTTTGGAGCCTATTACCCTTTGCGGGAGCCAATCTTCAATAGGAATTAGGAGTTTATTAGTTTTTTGGCATGCTTACTGGTTTCATCCTCAGTTTGTATGCTGGTGCTTTCCTATCTATGCGGGTTGTGCGCGGACTTATTTGTAGGTTTTTTTTCTATCCACGCGGGTTGTGCGTGGAATGTACTTTATCTTTAGTTTTTTCCTGCTTAGAGCGGGAGCTTGGTTTTTAGTTATTAAATATGTGTAGAACGTAGGTGCCTAATAGTACTCATGTAATTTTTTGGGGTATGCCTCTTGTAATCATGTAATTTTTTTTATGTTACAATTAATTATCAAAAAACATTTATTATTTGAGAAAAAAAATGAAAAACATGTAAACGAGGGTTAATGAAAACAAGGAAAAAGTGGTGGTGCAGCTCATGTGGCCTGGGCTGCCCTTTGCCCCACTTAACCCTAGGGTTCAAACCCTGGGGTCTCCCCTTCCCCACTTAACTACAAAAAAAAATACCAGGAAAAGCCTAAGGATTAATTACCCAAAAAAGAAAAGCCTAAGAGTTATGCAACACAGTTTTTGTTCCTAACATGTCATGTACAGGTCAAATAGAAAGCACAGAAAGATTCCAAACATGGTTTCTCAGCTACTGGCCATACAAAAAGGTCACGGCCGTGGCAATAGAATGTTGCGGCTATGACAAAAATGAAGAAAAACAAGCAACTGTGAGAAAATATATAGCGATCGTAATACCAAGGATAAAAAGCTCACAGCCGTGACGACAAAAGGTTGCGAGTGTTAGGTTGTAAAAAACGAGAGGCATTTTTAATGTATAAAACCCAAAGAGGTTCAAATGAATAGGATATACAAAATCTATTATTAAGAACAATATACCAGCAAGATTAAACTACTACTACTTTAACAACATCATGGGTCATAAAAAAAAAAGAGAACATGGTACATAAAACATCAAAATGAAGCAAGAGAAGAGTTCAAATGTGATTTTCATGTTACAGCCTCATAGAAAGTTCACGGCCGTAGATACAGAAAGTTCAGCGTGTTGATGATTTCACTAGGTTGTCTGGCCTATGTCCTAGCCCGCCTAAGAGTGACATCTACTTTTCTAGGGTGGAGGCAGATTTGAAGGTTGAGATTTTAGACATTTTGGGTTTTAGAGAAGGCTGGTTACCTGTCCGCTATCTAGGGGTTCCACTTATTACCACGAAACTTGCCTATAAGGACTGCAAACCTCTTATTGATAAAATTGCTAGTAAAATCTAGACCTGGACTAGTAAACTCCTATCTTACGCTGATAAACTCCAATTGATTGGATCCATTTTATTCTCTATGCAAGTATATTAGCCCTCGTTGTTTATCCTTCCTAAGAAGGATTTCAAGGAAGTGGAAAGTTTTCTTAGAACCTTTCTGAGGAGTGGGCCGGATATGAAGTCTTCTGGGGCTAAGGTCTCGTGGGATTAGGTGTGTGTCTCCAAGAAGGAAGGGGGGCTAGGCATCAAGTCCCTTGCCTTGTGGAACAAAGCCGCTGTGGCTAAACACATTTGGTTCTTGCTTACCGAGGGTGTTATTAGTAATAACTTGTACCATGACAGTTAAGAAAAATGAGACACGTGTCACTCCTTAGAATAATATATTATTTGATAGTTCGTAGAAAATTTTTAAAAATTAAATTTCTGACAAATAATAATATAGCGATAATAATTTCAAATATTTCCAAATTTCTTTGTATATATATATATATATATCTCACACATAGTGAGCTTTTAAGCCAAACACGAAATGCCACCACCACCGCAAGCCCGACGCCGCTCAGCCACCACCATCACCAACCACCAGTTCTCTCTCTCTCTCTCTCCCTCTCTCTCTATTATGCATTGAGATTTTATCACCAGATGATTAGAAATTTTGAAATTAAGAACAAGGAGAGAGTTTTGTCATGCTTAAGTCAAGGTGAGATACTTAAGTAATATCTTGAACATAAATGCAGTATTATTTTGACTATAAATGTATGTGAGATATTTAAGCATTATCTTGAACATAAATGTAGTATTATTTTGACTATAAATGTATGTGAGATGCTTAAGTATTTTGCTTAAGTATTATCTTGAACATAAATGTAGTATTATTTTGACTATAAATATATGTGAGATGCTTAAGTATTATCTTGAACATAAATGCAATATTATTTTGAATATAAATGCATGTGAGAGTGCTTAAGTATTATTTTGAACAGAAATGCATGAATTATGCTTTAAATTTTCTTTATATCCATGTTTTGAAGCATGAAAAATTGTGATATCATGATCTTTTATTCAAATACGCTGGTGTTGTTTTTAAAAAATGTTAGATGCCTTTTTAGAAAGCATGAGAATGTGAAATGAAGATTTTTGATAATGTTATACAGTTTCAAAGTGCCAAGTTACAAGGGTTTTCGGCCCTTTATACCCCGTTAGGGGAGGTTGCCCAATTATGGGTGTTGTTGCTCCTTATGGGGGAGGTTTCCCCTCGAGTGGGGGTTTTTGCCTAAAAGGCTTTGCGGGTTATAACTCTCGGACTGCACATACCACTCGTGCTTGGTGGAGAGTGGCCCTCATTCCATCACGTTGCTAATCCGCGCATTGAGAATTGAGGTTACGGTACCGTCGGAACTCCCGATCGTGAGATTGATGACTACTTGTTCACTGTTGGATATGAGTTATGAATGAGACATGATTATTTTGCGTTGTGGCGATTATGCCGAAAACTTTGTTTGTTTTTGTATGAGACCATGAATTCTATGATTTGTGATTGTTGAGCCTAAAGTGCTACTTTTACAAAGATTGAGAAAAGTTCGTTATAACTTGTGAGATCCTAAAA
>JAOTRH010204405.1:0-11118 GCA_034768845.1 Heliamphora exappendiculata | reverse complement strand
GAAAGAGAAATACCGAGAAATGAGAGAGGAGAGAGATACGCCGGAGGGGAGAGCAGCGGCGGTCGGTGACTGCGCCGGTGGTGGTGGCGTACTGAGACTTCGTCGGTGGTGGTGGCGTACGGCGGCGTACTAGGAAGCGGCGTACTGGTCGATCAGCGAAGGAGAAACGAAAACATGGGAGAAAGTCGCGCGACGCCGTCTAGCACCGCTGATCTACCAACCGTCGTCGTCCCAGTACGCCACCACCACCGGCGCAGTCACCGACCACCGCCGCTCTCCCTTCCGGCGTGTCTCTCTCATATCTCATTTCTCGATATTTATCTCTCTTTTCGATTTTCTCAGTGGGTTCGGGTGGGGGTGGTGGTTTACGGTGGTGGTTTGGTGGTTTACGGTAGAGGCAGTGGGTTTGGGTTTGGGTTTGGGTTTACGGTGGTGGTGGTTTGGTGGTTTACGGTGGTGGTGGTTTGGTGGTTTACGGTGGGGGCTGTGGGTTTGAGTTTGGGCTTGGGTTTGGGTTTTGGAGGGGAGGGGGGACAGTGGGGCAGTGGGTTTGGGTTTGGGTTTGGGTTTGGTGGGTTTGGGTTTGGGTTTGGGTTTGGTGGGTTTGGAGTGCTCCGGGTGGTTTCCGTTAAATATAAACGAAAATTTTAACTTTTGAACTAATTTGATATTAAAATCAAATATGAGGGAGTGTTAGTGCAATTTTTGAAACTACAGAGGTGGTCAGTGTTTTTGTCAGAAACTAGAGGGGTGGTCAGTGTAATTTACCCAAAATTAAATCAAAACACAATTATCTAAAATAATTTATTTAAACTCATACTACTTTTAAAATATAATAATATTTTTCATTTACAACTTATTTACTATCAGTACTACCAATTATATGTAATGGTCATTTTCAACCATAAAGGAGGACAAAACTGTCCAATTTAACAAACAAAAAAAATTAATTTTGTACTCAATCAACTAATCAACTTCAAAAAAGTTAGTTTAAAATATAAGTTAACAAGTAATCTACTCTGAACCAAATTTAACATTTTAGCTAAAACACACACACACACACATACAAATTTTTTTTTTAAAGCTAGTTACCAATCCGGATCAATACCATAATATAACAAAATATAAATTTTTGGTATACATTAAGGGTGCGTAAAAGACCTAAGAAACTCGAAAATCGAATCAATATAACCTTTATGAGTTGGGCTAGTTCGATTTTTACTAGTAATTAATTTGGTCATAAGTTCCAAAAACAACAAATTGATAATATTGATTCGGTTCTTGTGTTAGTCTGGAATTAAACCGAATAAACTCGAGAACCGAATCGTATAAACTCAATTAATAGATATACATATATAAAAAAATAAAAAAAATACTAACCATTAGATTACATATATAATTATTGTAAAATTTATATATAAGAAATAAAAACTTTTTAACTTAACAAATTAGAAAAAAAAATCATTAGATTAGATAATTATTATATGTTATTTATTTGTTATATGTTATTTATTTATGTGAATTTTTTGTTAGATATTTGTCATTTATTTCACTAAAATGATTAAAAAATAATTATTCTAAATTTTTATTTCATATTTTTATTATACTGTAAGAGTATTAGCTTTTATTTGTTATTTGTTTTAAAATTTTAAAATTTATACATAGTAATTTTTTTCACGGGCGTAAATTAATTTTTAAAATTCATAAAACTGTTGTTTCAAATCGAACCAACCTGATTTTTATTAGTTTAATTTGATTTAATTCTACAAAATAATTGAGTTGGTAATGATTTAATAAACACAAAATTTTTAAAAAAATTAGAACATGTGTATTTAATAAACTCAAAATTCTAAAAAATTATTACTTCAGTGTCGGAGCCCGCAGAAGGATCGAGACAAAATATATAGTTAATCTGTACTATTTTAATAAAAAAAGGACTGGGTAGTGCAAAAAATTGGTAAAGCTAGCCATGTGACATGACTTTATGTCTATTAATAGGGGATAAAGATAATTTTTTATTTAATTAATAAAAAATAAATATATAAACTTAAATTAACTATAAATAGCTTTTCTCTCTTAACTACCTACTTCTTGTAGAAAACTATATAGATTTTTAAAATATGAATTTTTATTTTTCTAAAATTATTTAACACTACTAGTTATAAAAAAATATATTAAACACGTGCTATGTGAGACCTTGACATGTTTTTTTTTCGGCGTTTTTCGATGCGCGTTTAGCATTTTTGTTTTAGCATATTTTTATGCTTTTGATGCATGATCGGAGTTAGATATGCATGAGGGGCAGGTTCCTAGGGCCAGAGGATGTTGCGATGCGAATTTTAATATTTTTAAAAAAATTTTTTTAGAAACCTATAAATATCCGAAGTTAGATATTTTTAAAAAATATTTTCAAAATTTCTTCAGTAAGTTTTTTTTTCTCTCTGCCTTCTCTTTAACTTCTCAGGGCCCATGACTCGATTTTCAATGATTCAATAGCGGGTCCTTACTTTTGACACGGTGGTCTCCGTGTTCATCCGGATGAAATTTCATTCCGACGAAGCTCGATTTTGCACGTGGTTCGAGGTGTCGAGTTTTTAATTCACCGAGATAGGATCCTAGACTCTAATATTTTATAAGGGTGCTACGTGTAATCGTGTGTGTTTTTATCGGTTAGATTGCTGTAGATCTGAGTTTGTTTCAAGTTGGTTTTTTGGGTTTAAAAATCGTTTTTTTTGCGACTTCGGTTGGATGAAATCGTGTTTCGGGCATTGTTTTTGAGAGTTTGGTGCGAGGCTTGGACGTGTGTATGTTCGAGGGTGTTGGATGGGAGTTTCGAGGCTTTGATTCGAGGTTTGGAGGGTTGAAATCGTGGCTTAAAAATGGTTCTTGTGGGAGGTCAGTCGATTGAGATGCTTCTGTTGGGGGTTTTTGGGCTTTCCAGCATGTTTTCAGTCGACTGGGCGTGGGGGCCAGTCGATTGGGGTCCTGTGTGGCCATTTGGCGTTTGTTTCGGTGGTTTGGGTTGGGTTCTTGGTTTTCAATTGATTTTCGACGGTATTCAATTGATTAGTTATGGGATTAATTAATTGAAACACTGTTGAATTGTCATGCCCCAAAACTCAGGATCACTTGAAAATTCACCAAACATATGTTTTATATGAAAACATAGATTTTCATACATTGAAATCCGCTTGTCGAAACCAATGGAATACCCAACAAAGTGTATCTCTCATATATAAATGACATACAGTTCCAACATGCATATAGTATGTCGCCTTATGGCGTACAAAATCTGTCTTCAAAAACAGGCATACCAAAAAGGAAAACTATAAAAGTATTTCGCCACCGCGGACACCACCAAAGCTACTCCTCATCCACAGCATCACCTGAAAATTGTTTTATAAAAAATTTCACCAGTGAGCCAAAGCTCAATAGAAAACAGATTATAAAGCTATAAAGCAGAATATGTAATCATATGGTAGGAGCGAACTCAACTACAAAATCCAAAACGATTTTCCATCAGACCACCACGAGTCTCAAAACGGTTTTATTTCATAAAACCCCTATTTTCAATCCTTAAAATCATGTTCTGCAGATAATGAAAATAAACCACCACAGCTAAGGAAAAACAGTAATCAAAACATTGTTCCCTCACGGAATGTACCATCATGAAAAAAGAAAAATATGATCCTATGTACCGACTGTATCACAAGGGGATAGAGGTAACAACTATAGACTCCTATCCATTACCCTAGACCCTAGCCATTCAAGACTCGCTAGGTAATGACAAGTTCTATACGGAGCACTACGACAAAAATGCTGACTTTACGGGCGACCAACCGGGGGACAAAAGCACCAAAATCGACCTTTTTTGCAGGAACTACTCCGAAGGATAACAAAGGTACCCACATTGCGCACGTTTTTGAACTTTCATCGAGGGCAACTTGTGCCAAATACACGTCATCCCCGTACATCTAGATAATCTTCTAAAAATTGAATTGTAGCTCAACTACGAAATTTTTTCACAAATATACATTATACATGTATATATAGATCCATCCATCAATATGGAGATCAAACAAAACATTTTAAAATATTTTTTCAGAAAAACAGTCGTACAACACATGTATAAACCAGGTATCCAATCCATGAATCATGGAGATCAAACCAACATATGTAAAAACATATTTTTATCAAAACATTTTAGAAGTTGAGCCTCAACCCCAAGGGTTAGATCCAAACCTCCGGTAAACACGTTTTCCCCAAAAATTTTCGTAAAAACTCCTTTTTCATCGATCAAACCACTCGAGGAAAGCCAACACCCAACCACCGAACCACCCAAACATCACCAACAGCCCACATAGGACCCCAGTTGACTGGCCCAAGCCCCCAGTCGACTGAAAAACTCTCTGGAAAAAGAAAACCAAGACAGAAACAATTTCAGTCTACTGACCTCCCAGGTCCAGTCGACTGAACTCATTGCATGATGATCCAGTTGACTGAACTCACCCAGAAAGTATTTTTGAGCTACGATTTTTGCATATTTTTGGTTCCAAACCTCAAATCAAACCCCCAAACACCCTCAAACATCAATACACCCAAGCCTCACACCAAAACATTGAAAAAAAACCCTCAAAATGCACTTTCATTCACCAAAAACGCCAAAAAAAGGTTTCGAATAAAAAATCAGATCTAAAATATAAACCACATTTTCATGTGTTTTTAAATGGTAGAAATACACAAAATTACATATTACACCCATATACAGAAGTAGAATCTGAGATCTTATCTCGTTGTGTCAAAAACTCGACGCTTTAATCTACGTGCAAATTCGAGCTTCGTCGAAATCAAAATCCGTCTGGATGGATGCGTAGAGCACGATGCCAATAGCAAGAATTCGCTGTTGGATCGTTGAAAACCGAGCCCCGAACCCCCGAGAAATTAAAGAGAAGGCAGAGAGAATTTGAAGAAAACTTAGGAGTTAAGTTTTGAAAATATCTTTTGAAAATATCTAACTCCAGATATATATAGGCCTCAAAAATATCTTTTTTTTTAAATTTTTGAAATCCGCACAGAAACTCCCTACAACCCCGGGAAGCAACCCCGCATACTTATTTTAACCAAAACATGTATCAAAACGCATATATGCATATTAAAGCAAAAATGTCAAAAAGGCGTCAAAACACCGAATATGCATATATATTAAAAATAAAACGGTACAGGGTCTCACATGATTTCTTTTCGAGAATTAGTTGGTTGGGTTGTGGTTTTGGGGGTCGTGCCGTGGCTTCGGGTGTTTTTGTGGTGCCAGCCTTAGGTATGACGTGCATGGTTAGTTTTGGGTGTTGTGGCACGATTGTGTGCGTACCGGTTATGTGCGGGAGGTATGGGTCCATGGTTCGGTTTAAAGGTGGGTTTTGGTGAGAACTGTTTTGTGGGAGGCTCAGGTGTTGGCCTCCGGGTTAGGTGTTGGTTGTCCCGGTGTGTGGACGGGTCGTTCGGGTGAACGGATGACGATGTGTGGCATGTGATGTCTTGTCGGGTTATGTGGCGTCTTTATATGGAACATCTTGGTTGTACGTGCTTTTGTGCTTATAGAACTGTGGATAATTTTATTTTGTGCATGGCAAGTGGCCTATGCGGTCTTGATGCCTTTAAGGCTTTGGGTTTTGTTATCCCGTAATATGTGGTTTTATTCAGTGGTTTAGACATGTGTTGAGATGCCTATTGATACGTAGATTTCTATCTGTTTTGCATATGTGTGTTGCACGGGTTGCGTGCGTTGTGTGCGTAGCACGGGTTGCGTGTGTTGTGTGGGTTGCACGGGTTGTGTGCGTTGCATAGATGGGGGCTGCGGTCCTTCGGTAGAAGTTCGAGAAGATACATGGGTTGCATGAACTGCTTGTGGGACGGATAGACCAATTTTCAAATTATTTTTAAAAGTCGTGTGAATCACGATCTAAAAACCGTTTTCAAACTGTTTTCAGGACTCTTGTGAGATAGTCAAAAGATGGTTTGTATCCTCGCTTTCCTGTTGCATGTGAAAACTCGTTTTAAAGGCTTGAAAGAGAATCTAAAACTGTATCTCGTTTTCCTAGCATGTTTATCTTATATTGAATGTGTTGTCTAGTATCTACTGAGCCTTGGCTCATGATGTAGAATTTAATTTTATGCAGGTACCGGTCACGCTGATTGATCTGGAGGTGCCAGAGAAGTGGAAGAGCTGTAGTCTTTTTTTTTGTTCTTTCTGTTACATGTATGCTATATATGTTTTCCGGTGTTGGAACCGTGTAATGTATGTCGTTTGGCGATTATATACAATGCATGTATTGTTTAATTTGAGAGTGTATTATTGGGTTAGTTGTTTGTGGGTGTTTCACATGACTCGAAATTTAGGGCGTAACATGCTATGCACGAATTCTTATAAAAATAATGTAGAAAACATATTCTTTTGTAATTTATAGATGCCATAAATGACTTGAAAATATGAGAACATGTTTTTTTTCCATTTAATTTTTAAGATAAATTCCCATTTAAAATGAAATTGGAAACACTTTCGGGAAAAATGTAATCAACAATCAATAATAAAATTAGATTCTTGACTTATAATTAATTTTATGTTCAAAATTTTTATATTAATGCAACGCCTCAAATTTCAAAATATTATGACATACATATAATAATAGGAATTATGCTAATATGCCACTTCATACTTAAAATATAAGTTAATACTTTCATGATCTTTGGACCATACTCATTAATTTCCACAAAATATTACAGTCATCCAACAATTGTTTTTGAAATTTGATACAAAACGGGCGAGAAACGAAACTAACTATTACAGGTTTTAAAAAAGTTTAACAAAAGAAGTTAAGCTTGACATTTTTTTCAGGTCAAGCCAAAATTCTACTGTGGGGAAACTCATATTGTCCAACAAATTCTTCATCTTCACTTGACATCAAATATTGTGGGCTGCGAAACTCAGAAGAAACTATAAAAAAAAAATTCTACTCTTCTAACTCAAATAACAATCTAACCCGATCAACATTCCAAAACAAGTTTTCACATAATCACACATCAGGATAACAATTTATTGACATTGGTTAAAATGCAACAGATATGGTGAGGTGTTTAATTACTTTATATATATATATATATATATATATAAAAGGAGAAATTCATTTGGTGTTAACTCTTTTTCAAGTTCTCTATAGTTTTTTATTTTTTCCAAGAACTCTTAGCTTGCAAAATATTACATTGTTTTGATAAATAGGATAAAATGAAATTTCAAAAGCAATATTAATAAGATCTTAAATAGTACGTTAGTGGGATAATTTGTGATACTTGTGGAGATTAATTTATAAATTAAATATTTAAAAATAACACTTTAAATAGACTTATTTAATTAATTATTTGTAATAATGCACAAAAATATTGTGTGCCTTTCTTGTTATTGATTACAGGGTTGTTGAAAGTCACAAACAAATTATTGGACCAAAGTTGAAAAAAGTCACTAACAAAAATAAGTCTATTTTTTGCTAGAATTTTTTCATATTTGTGTTAATATTATTACTTTTTCGATAAATTTTGAATCAAAATTCAAAAGAAATCAGTTAAAAATTAAAAATAGAAACTTTTTAGAAATTTCAAGCATGGTTCAAAGAGAAATATCAATAATAAATATTGTCTTTTACAAAAAAAAGAAGAAACAAAGTGAGAAAAAATAATGTTTCTTTATGTGATCTCAAAGAAAAAAGGTAATAAATAGTAAGAAAGTTGAAATTACCTTAAAGGGAAAAAGGATAGGCTGATAAAAGCCAAACAAAAGAGAAAAATAACTTTTAATTTATTTTGAATTCTGTTTTCCCATTTTCCCTTTTGGTTTCTTTTCCTTTCGCTCTTCTCTTATCATAGGAATCAAGGACGAATCACAAAACTACCCCTAAACAATCGAGTGCCAGGGCCCACTTGTTCATTGGATTTTTTAAACAAATATTTTGAAGTGGCTCAAATTAATACTATAGGTTATGCATTTAATAGAAAAACGCATGACCCCTTTTCATATGATATGCTGTTTTGTTTTTCAGTGACGATTTTAAAATTTTTTGTCATAAGTGTTTTGGTATTTGAATTTTTTAAATCATAACAAAAAATAATATTATATATATATAAACACAAACTTTTATAGTTGGCCTCGACAAATTTTTATATTTTGAAATCATTCATTAATAAACTCATTATTAATACAATCAAATATATATTTTTAATACATGTCACTAAATAATTAGTCATCTATTAATCTCTCATTCTATTACACATATAACAAAAGAAAAATATAATAAATTTCTTACACTATTACATATACATAGGCTAACTCATGACCATTGCATACGAACGGAAATTTACTAATGGTCATTGCACCATTAATTCAACTGAAAATTAATTCATGATCATTGCACCATTAATTCAACTGAAAATTACTTGCCGCTTGAAAACTCATTTTTTAAACTAAAAACTAAATTTAATTCAAATATTAAATGTCACGTCCCAACACCAGAATTACGCAAAAACCCACCCAAAATACAATTTGAGAAAATAAAATTTACACTTTGAAAAGTCTTCAACTAAAAAATATACATCATTTGGATAAAAATTCCGACAGTTCAACACTCATAAACTGAAAACATGCATCTTATACATGAATAAGCATATCGCCCAAAGGCGTACAAAATCGGCCATCACTGGCATTACATGTAAAAATACATGAAAAAACTACAACAAGTCTTCCATCACCTATGCAATTAGGTCAACTCCCCATACTCACCGAAAAAAGTTTTACAGCAAAATCACACACCGTGAGGCAAAGTCCAATAGAACATAGATAATAACACTGTAAAACATGCTATGCAATTACACACACACGGGTTCAACCACAGAAGCCAAAAAGTTTTTCATTCCAAAACCACAAGTTTGCATCAGACTACTACAAGTCTCAAAAAGGTTTTATCTCATAAAATTCTACGTTTTTCATCCATCAAACTATGCATATCATCCTAACAAATATCATGCCACAGTTAAGGAAAAGCTGTAAATAAACAGTATGCTCTACTCGGGTCACACAGCTGAGGAGAAAAGATGTAAATGAAATTTTATGTACCGACTCTACCGTACAGACAAAGGTAACAACTATAGACTCCTGCCAATTTTCTTAGTCCTGAACCACTTAAGGCCTGCTAGGTAATGACAAGTTCTATAGGAAGTTATAACAACGCCATCTACGAAGGCAATTGACTTATTTACAGATTTTCATGACCGATGGGAAAGCACCCAAACCACGCACTTGCTTCTTTACGGATTGCCACTTTCGATGGACGAAGCATAACCAAATCACGTTTACGGGGATTAACCCGAGGGACTGTAGCGGACCCACTCTGCACACGTTTTTGGACTTCTACCAAGGAGCAATAGAAGCCCAACTCATACCACAAATGTCATGGTACATCTATGAAATTATTTAAAAATCCACCGTAACTCAACTACGAAAATTCACAAAACAGTTTATTCACCACATGTATAAAAGAGTTCCAATCAATCGACATGAAAATCTAAAACCATTTCCAACAAAACGTTTAACAGTTGAGAGTCAACCCCGCGGGTTAGCTCCAAACCTCCAAAAAGACATTTTTCACCCGATTTCACAAAACATCGTTTTCAAACTTTCTTTTGAAAACCACGGATGTCAACAAATCCGGATCATATATACAATCAAGAAAAGGCGTAAAAACCCACTTACCCAAAACTATGATTTACACATGAAAATCACATTTGATGTATTTTCTACCCGGTAAAAACACGTATAATCACATATATAACCCTTGTACAGTAGTAGGGTTTAGAATCCTATCTTGGAGAGTCAAGAACTCATGTCTCAAAATTGAACGGCATTAGAACGAGAATCTGACCAGATGGATGCGCAGCTCCCGACCCCGATAGCAAGGATCCACAAAGGATCGAATACAAAATCAAGCATCGGGCCCTCAAAGTTAGAGAGAAGGCAAAGAAAAATGGTTTCTTAGCCTGGAAGCAAGGTTTTAATAAATATCTCCAGCCCCTGGGATATTTATAAACACGCCAAAAAGCTACTGTCCAGTCGACCGAATCCCTGAGTTTGGTCGATTGAACCCAAAAATTCTGGTTCAGTCGACTGAACCAGGTCTTCCAGTCGACCGAACCCTAGAATAGTGTGTTTTCAGACGTTTTCAAGCAAAAAACAGGTTTCCAAGGCTTAAACACAAGCCAAACAGGTCTCTACTGAACCCCGAAAAGCGTATAACACATTTAAGCATGCTGTTCTATCACTTAAAGCATAAACCATGCATCGATGCTATTCATATACTAAAGGAAACACATCAAATATATAAATAACCTAAAAGATAAGGGTCATGGTTTCACAACTCTCCCCTTTAAGGAATTTTGCCCCCGAAATTCGCAATAAGGTCACGAGGTAAACAGATATGGGTATCTAGCATGCATTCCAGACTTGAGCTCCCATGTCGCTTCCTCAACCCCGTGATGAAGCCATAAGACCTTGATATAAACAATTGTTCTACCTCGCAATACCTGCTCCTTTGTATTAAGAATCCTCACTGGGCGTTCCTCATACGTAGCATCCTCATCAACCTACAACTCAGCCCAATCTAGCACATGCGAAGGATCAGGCTCGTACCTCTGAAGCATAGAAAGGTGAAACACGTTATGCACAGATGCTAACTGAAGTGGCAAAGCTAAACGGTATGTGATCTCACCAATCCTGTCAAGGGTCTCAAATGGTCCAATGAAGCGCAGTGATAGTTTCCCACTACGACCAAACCTCATCAAACCTCTACGTGGCGAGGCCTTCAAAAACACATGATCTACCACTACAAACTCCAAAGGTCGCCTCCTCTGATTTGCACAACTCTTCTGGCAGCTCTGTGCTGTCGCGGGGCGCTGACGAGTCACTGTAACCTTCTCCGTCGTCTCCCGCACCATGTCGGATCCTAAGACTGTGGTCTCTCCCACATCTGTCCAACACACGGGCGATCTACACGGTCTACCATACAAAGCCTCATACGGTGC
>JAOTRH010204394.1:0-11118 GCA_034768845.1 Heliamphora exappendiculata | reverse complement strand
ATAAGTTTTTTTTTGTATTCAAATTTATTATATTATATAAGTTTATTATATTATATAAGTGTATTATATTATATAAATTTATAAGTTTTTTTTATTTAAATTTATTATGTTATATAAGTTTATTATTATAAGTTATAAAAAAAATTTGTATTTAAATTTATTATATTATATAAGACTAATAGGATATTATTATTAGTGTATTATAAACTTAAATTTATTATATTATATAAACTTATAAGTTATAAGTTTTTTTATTCAAATTTATTATATTATATAACTTTATTATTATAAATGTATTATATTATATAAACTTATAAAAAAAAATTATTCAAATTTATTATGTTATATAAGTTTATTATCATAAGTTATAATTTTTTTTTTGTATTTAAATTTATTATATTATATAAGTTTATTATATTATATAAGACTATAAGTGTATTATTATAAGTATATTATAAATTCAAATTTATTATGTTATATAAGTTTATTATCATAAAATTTATAAATTATAAGTTTTTTCTTTATTCAAATTTATTATATTATATAAACTTATAAGTTTTTTTTTGTATTCAAGTTTATTATATTATATAAGTTTATTATATTATATAAAGTTATAAGTTTTTTCTTTGTATTCAAATTTATTATATTATATAAGTGTACTAATTAATTAAATGAAGTAAATTTGAATAATTGAAATAATAAAATGCGATATAAATTTTATTAATTAAAAATTAAATGTGAATAATTTTACACATTGTAAGTGTATTGTACATATTAAATAAATAAAAAAATTGCATCACTATAGGTGAAGTACATCCTACCTAGGTTGGCACATACAAGACTAACAATCATTTGCATTATTCTCTACGTAAAATACATAACAAATGAAATGTAAAATTACAAATATAAAGTAAGAAAATTTACATATACAACAAATAATCTAAAAAATCAGTCTGATCTTGATAATTCTTCAGGCGTTCCAGACGTGATAGACTCTATGTCTGCTTCGAGTCTTTTCTTTTTGTCAATTTATTGACACATCTTCAATGCGTAAAGTGTATCTCGTGTAATTATCAATACTTGAACCATCTCCGGAATGAGCCTTGATCTGTAGTCATTCAGCACTCATCTACCTGTACTGAAAGCTGACTCTGATGTAACTATAGAAACATGAATAGCAAGTACTGTGAGACCTGGATCCGTCTCTTTTTGAGACTTATATATATATGATGTGTTTTGCATATATATTTCTAAGATGTATAATTTACTCGTTTTGATGCATGTTTAAGTTTATCTGAGCGTGCGGGGTTATAGGGAGTTGCTATGCGAATCTTGAAAATTTTAAAAATATATATATATTTTGGAAGCCTACAAATATCTGGATTTAGATATTTTCTAAAAAGATATTTTTAAAAACTTAACTCCTAAATTTTCTCTATTTTCT
Organism: Heliamphora exappendiculata; assembly: GCA_034768845.1. Taxonomy (NCBI): domain Eukaryota; kingdom Viridiplantae; phylum Streptophyta; class Magnoliopsida; order Ericales; family Sarraceniaceae; genus Heliamphora; species Heliamphora exappendiculata. Next base: position 9,674 of record JAOTRH010204394.1, on the reverse strand, counting down.
CTCTATCTTCTCTCTAACTTCTCGGGGGCCTGGGGCTTGATTTTTGATAAACCAACTGCTGATCCTTAGTATCGGCATCGACGTCTACACATCCATCTAGTCAGAATTTTATTCCAACGAAGCTCAATTTTGCACGTGGATCGAGACACCGAGTTTTGAACTCATCGAGGTAGGATCCTAGACTATATAACTGTTAGACGGTACTACGTGTAATCATACGTGTTTCTACCATTTAAAAACGCATGAAAAGTGATTTATTTTTCAAAAGTTGGATTTTTGGTTTAAAAATCGCTTTTGGGTGGATTTCAGTTGGACAAAAAGGGTTTTGAGGCTTTCATTTCGGTGTATCCTTATTGTTTTGGGTTTATGTATGCCCGTGGGTTGTTAAATGAGTGTTTGGTTGGTTTAATTTGGAGCTGAGAAGTCATTTCGTAGCTTAGGTATGATTTTCATCATTGCCTGTAGCTTATCTTGAAATTTAGGAATTTTGGGTTTTTGTGTCGACACCAATTTCTGTTAGGGTCGACACATTTTCCTTCTGGGGTGTTGAGCACGCTTCAGTGGCTGTTGCAGTGAACTCTCAGTTCTTTTGTGTCGACACCATTTTCTGTTTGTGTCGACACATTTTGTTGTTGGTGTCGACACATTTTCTATTTGTGTCGACACAATTTTTCTTCTGTGGGAGTTGAGTATTCTATTGTTGTTTGTGTCGACACAATTTCTGTTGGTGTCGGCACTTTTTGTCGCTGCATATGTTGCCTAAACTCTTGGTTCTTTTGTGTCGACACCTCTGCTGTTTGTGTCAATACGACCGCTATTTGTGTTGACACATTTTCTATTTGTGTCGGCACCTTTTCTATTTCTGTTGACTCTTTTTTTCCTTTGTGTGAGAAGAAGAGTTTTGAGATCGGGGTGAGTTCTATGAGCCCGCGGGGTTCTAGAATGGGATGTTTGCTCGTAGTTCTCAAAAGAAATGAGGTTTAAAAATGAGGAGTTTTATGAAAGTTGTGAAAACATGTTTTATTGGAGGATTGGAGCCAACTCTTGGAGTTGAGCCTCAACTTCTAAAACATTTTGGGTAAAAAAAAATGTTTTACATGTTCTGTTTGATCTCCATGGTTCATGGATTGGATCTCCTTATATACATGTGCTGTATATCTATTTGTGAATTAGTTTTGAAATGTTCTCCATAGATGTACCGTGACAGTAGGTATTGTTGAGTTGGGCTTCTATTACTCCTCGGTGTAAGTCCAAAAACGTGCGCAGCGTAGGTGCTCTGTACCTTCGGGTTAGTCCTCGTAAATTGAGTACGTGTCGTTGCTTTGTACCCTCAGGCTCAAATCCCGTAAATTAAGCAGTAGGTGCCCTGTACCTTCCGGCTGGTTCCCGTAAATTGAGTGGTTCGGTTGCCTCCGTGAATGGCATTGTTGTTGTGACTCCGTATAGAACTTGTCATTACTAAGCCTACGGGTCCAGGGTAATGGAGAGAGCTTATAGTTGCTACCTTTGTCTATGTGGCATAGTTGGTACATAGGATTACATTTATTGTGTCTCCTCGGCTACGTGTCCCGAGTCGAGAATGCTATACTTTACTGCTTTTTCTTAACTGTGGCATGATATCTATCAGGTTATATGCATAGTTTCAAGGATGAAAAACTGATAATTTTTAGGGACAAACCTATTTTGGACTTGTGGTTGAGTTCGCTCCCACCAAATGATTACATGACATGTATTAAAGTTTACAGTCTATTTTTCTATTGGGTTTCGGCTCACGGTGTGAAATTTTGTTGTAAAATCTTTTTCAGGTGAGCATGAGGAGTTGACCTAGTTGTAGAGGTGATGGAAGACTTGCTGTAGTTTTCCTTTTTGAGACATGTCCTTACACATGTGATGCCTGTTTAAGCTAGTTTTGTACACCTTTTGGCGATATGCTTATTCATGTATGAAAATGCATGTTTACTATTTCTGAGAGTTAAACATGGAAAATATTTTATCCAAATGTTATATTTTGATTATTAGCTGTGAAATCTATTTTTCTTTCAATGGGTGTTTTGGTGAACTTTCGCATGACCCGGACGTTTGGGGTGTGACAATTTGGTATCAGAGCTTTGGGTTCGAATACCTATGAGCCATGGGAATGAGGGTACATCACCTTGTGAGGATGTATGTGTGCTTGATTGCATGTGTTACAGTATTTTCTTAACATAGCATGATAGCTTGTTATGTATACGTGGATATAGAGATTGGACCTTATGATTGATTAGTTTTGCTTTCGGGCGTTTGGAGTAAGAAACTTGGGAGCCATGTTAGAGACGCGTTTCACGGATGTGATTTCTAGCAAGGAATCTAAGTAGGTTATTCAGATAGACAAGTCTTTCTTGTCGGTTTTTCTCGGTATGTGAGATGCGATGACATGATATTATGTGGCTACGTGTTAGCATACTTATCTGTCTTTTACGTTAGCAATAACATATTGTATGGATTCTTATCCTGTTATGTTGCTTTTGTATAAAGTTATGTCCACGCGGGGAGGACGAGGCCGAGGTCGAGGCCGTGGCCATGGTTCTGGTCGAAGGGACGTTTCGATCCCGGATACTGGGGATGCTAATGCACCCCAAGGACCTGTTGCTGAGGGAGATCTGTTGCGTGAGATGGTTGGCTCCATCCGGCAACTGGATGAGGCCACTAGGGGTAGGAAGAGTGTACCTGAGCCGAGGGCGACGGTTGCGATGCGTGAGTTTTGCCGTATGGACCCTCCTACATTTTCTGGGAATCCCAATCCCACGGTTGCCACTGTGTGGCTGGAGTTGGTTACCAGGATCCTTGATTCTCTTCAGATTGAGAAAGTTGATCTAAGGGTTTTATGTGCCACTTTTCAGTTGAGAGAGAGTCTTCATATGTGGTGGAAGTTCACTAAGAGCACTGTTATAGGCACTTGGGATGCGTTCACGAAGGTATTTTTGGAGAAATACTTCTAGCGACTCTGAGAGATCGCTATAGAGAGGTCTTCCTGTTTCTGACTCAGGGAGCGATGACAGTGATTGAGTACGAGGCCGAGTTCACTACCTTATCTCGGTTTGCTTAGGAGATCATACCTACTGATGAGTTCTGTGCGAAGTAGTTCGAGAAAGGTTTGAGGCCTGCTATCTGAGATAGGGTGGCAGCATTCTAGATGCAGGTCTATACAGAGTTGGTACAGATGGCCATGAAAGTGGAGGACACTCTAAGCGAGACGCGCAGAGACAGGGATAGTAGGAGTCAGGAAGGCTGGGGACGTACACAGGATTAGGGGCGTGGGGAGGACAAGCATCGATGGACATCTGGTTCGAGTTCGCACCCAGTGGGGTCGTATCTGCCACAGTCTTCTGCATCCACGCCTCCCGTAGCTTCAACGAGAAGGTCAGACCAGAGAGGGCCTCTTTATCATAGATGCCAACGGCCAAGGCATGGTGCGGCTGAGAGTAGGAGTGCAATGCCTGTTCAGGCACAGCCGCAGTCACAGTAGCAGGTGCAGCAGAGGGGGTTAGTGATATGTTTTGAGTGCGGCCAGTCTGGGCACATTCGTAGGGACTACCCCGGAGGAGGGAGTATGCGGAGTACAGCAAGTGCACCAGCTGTTCCATCAGGCTAGGAGAGACAGACGTATCAGTAGCCGAGAGCTCAGACGTTTAGATTTGCAGAGAGGGGTGCATCAGTGTAGTCAGGTAGACAGTCAGCAGTTCAGAGCCACAGTGGACCGGCCAGAGCTTACGTTCTTGCAGAGCCTAGCTCTTCTAGAGCACCGATCGTACCCGATGCTGCTGCTACCACCTCCGTGATCAAAGGTACTCTTCTAGTCTTCAGATCATGGGCCAGTGTTCTTATCGACACTGGAGCATCACATTCATTTATATCATCCGCTTTTGCATCTGCTTTGGGGTTGCAAATGGATTAGTTGGGTGGTACTATGTGCGTGGAGACCCCGGTGAGTGAGAGTGTAAAGTTGAGTCTTGTCTGTAGATCTTTCTTGTTGGAGGTCGCCGGTCGTTGTTTAGAGTTTGACCTTGTTGTCCTAGACATGACCGCGTTTGATGTCATCCTAGGGATGGACTGGCTGACCACCTATCGTGCCTTCATCGATTGTGATCGACGGAGGGTGACGATTTTTACCCCAGCGGGAGATTGCTTTTGTTTTGTGGGAGACCGAGATGAGAGTTTGAGGCCTATGCTAGGCATTGTATGGGACCAGGGAAACCTACATTTCCTTTTCTCAGCCCTTATGTTGGATGAGGTAGTTGGGATTCGAGGAGAGTTACCTCCGGTTGTGAGCAACTATCCTGATGTCTATCCTGATGATTTGTATGAGTTGCCACTGAGCCGTGAGGTAGAATTCTCTATTGATCTAGTTCCCGAAGCGACTCCCATATCTATACCGTCCTATCGCTTTGCACCTGCTGAGTTGCGTGAACTCAAGGTACAGCTTCAGGAGCTGCTAGACAGAGGGTTTATACGTCCGAGTACTTTATCGTGGGGAGCTCCTACTCTTTTTGCAAAGAAGAAGGATGGATCTTTGCGTCTGTGTATCAATTACAGGAAGCTGAATCAGGTGACAGTGAAGAATATATATCCGATGCCGAGGATAGACGACTTGTTTGATCAGCTGCAGGGTTCGAGTTGCTTCTCAAAGATTGACTTGCGATCAGGATATCACCAGCTGAGGATTAGGGACGAGGACATAGCGAAGACTGCTTTTTAGACATGCTATGGTCACTACGAGTTTTTGGTTATACCGTTCAGTTTGACGAACGCGCGCGCCTGCTACGTTCATGGGTTTGATGAACCATATCTTTCATCCTTATTGTGACAGTTTTGTAGTGGTGTTTGTCGATGATATTCTGATATATTCACCTACTAGGGAGGCACACGAAGATGACCTTCGGATCGTCCTACAGACCTTGAGAGAGCATCGCTTATACGCAAAGTATGAGAAGTGCGAGTTCTGGATGCCTGAGGTGAGATTTTTGGGACACGTGGTGTCTACTGACGGAGTAGCTGTGGATTCATCGAAGACAGATGCTGTGATCGGTTGGGAGCGACCGAAGAACGTCTTTGAGATCTGTAGCTTTCTGGACTTAGCAAGGTATTATCGGCGATTTCTGAAGGATTTTACTAGACTCGCTGCACCGATGACGCGTTTGACGCGAAAGAGAGTTGTGTTTGCTTGGTGTGATCCTATGAGTGAGCTTTGCAGGAGCTGAAGACGAGGTTGACTAGCCTGCCAGTGTTAATCATTCCAGAGCTTGGCTTGGGTTATACTGTGTATTGTGATGCTTCACACGACGGCCTTGGATGTGTTCTGATGCAGGTGGGTAAATTTGTAGCCTACGGTTCTCGACAGTTGAAGATGCACGAGCGAAACTATCCTACCCATGACTTGGAGTTGGCAGCCGTGGTCTTCGCTTTGAAGACATGGCATCACTATCTCTACGGTGAGCATTTTGAGATTTTTTTCGATCACAAGAGTTTAAAATACTTGTTTTCGCAGAAGGACCAGAACTCGCGCCAACGACGTTGGATGGAGTTATTGGAGGACTACGACTTTGACTTGCAGTACCATCCAGGGAAGGCCAATGTAGTGGCAGATGCACTCAGTAGGAGATCTCACGAGTTGTTAGCTTCTGTGGCTATACGTGAGTGGAACATGCTGGCAGATGTTGGGGAGTTTGATTTGTGCCTTAGGAAGATCGCGACGGGTGCCACCTTATTTTCTGTAGTCACTCGACCAGCGCTGATAGCACGTGTGCTAGAGGTCCAGCAGACGGACCAGGAGGCTCAGATGATACGAGACCACGTTGCTAGTGGTGAGGATACAGTAAGATGGATTGTGGGTTCTGATTAGAGACTGAGGTTGGAAGGCAGGTTGTTTGTGCCAAAGTCATGCCGAGCTGAGTTATTACACGAGTGTCATCATTCTCGTCTTGTAATGCATAATGGAGGCACGAAGATGTACCATGACCATCGTCGTTAGTTTTGTAAGACAGGGATGCAGAGAGACGTGATCTAGTTTTTTTTTCGATGCCTCACCTGTTAGCAGGTAAAGGCAGAGCATAAAAAATCGGCAGGGTTGCTACAGTCGTTGCCTATATCAGAGTGGAAGTGGGAGCACGTCACGATGGACTTTGTGTTAGGATTTCCTCGAATCACCTAGGGGATACGACGCCGTTTGAGTTGTGGTTGATAGGTTGACAAAGTCTGCACACTTTCTCCCCATCCGAGTGAGGGATTTGGTGGAACAACTGAGTAGCTTGTACGCCAGGGAGGTAGTCAGATTGCACGGAGTGCCAGTATCTATTGTTTCAGACTGAGACCCATGCTTCACTTCACGCTTTTGGCAGAGTCTTCAAGAAGCTTTGGGGATGAAGTTGATGTTCAGTACTGCTTTTCACCCCCAGACGGATGGTCAGTCTGAGAGGACTATACAGATTCTGGAAGATATGCTGAGAGCTTGTGTCCTTGACTTCAGAGGTTCGTGGGAGGATCATCTACCTTTGGCAGAGTTTGCATACAACAACAGCTATTAGTCAAGTATTGGGATGGCACTGTAAGAGGCTTTGTATGGTAGACTGTGCTGATCGCTCATATGTTGGGCAGACGTGGGAGAGACCACAGTCTTGGGACCCGACATGGTATGGGAGACGACAGAGAAGATTGCTGTGATTCGCCAGCGCCTACTGACAGCGCAGAGTCGCCAGAAGAGTTAAACAGATTAGAGAAGGCGACCTTTGGAGTTTGCAGTGGGGGATCATGTGTTTCTGAAGGTCTCGCCACGTAGAGGTTTGATGAGGTTTGGTCATAGAGGGAAGCTATCATCGCGATTCATTGGACCATTTGAGATCCTTGATAGGGTTTGGGAGGTTGCTTACCGTTTGGCTTTGCCACCGCAGTTAGCATCTGTGCATAACGTGTTTCACGTTTCTATGCTACAGAGGTACGAACCTGATCCTTCTCATTTGTTAGATTAGGCTGAACTGCGGGTTAATGAGGTTGCCACCTATGAGGGGTGTCTAGTGAGGATTCTTGATACGAAGGAGCAAGTGCTGCAAGGCAGAACAATCACCTATGTCAAGGTCCTATGACTTCATCACGGGGTTGAAGAAGCTACATGGGAGCTAGAGTCTGAGATGCGTGCTAGATATCCCGAGCTTTTTCTTTTGTGACCTTGTAGTGAATTTCGGGGGTGAAATTCCTTAAGGGGGAGAGAGTTGTGAAATTCGGATCCGTCTCCTTTTTAGCCTTATATAAATATGATGTGTTTTGCATATATATATATATATTTATAAGATGTATGATTTACTCGTTTTGATACATGTTTAAGTTTATATGAGCATGCGGGGTTGTAGGGAGTTGCTGTGCAAATCTTAAAAATTAAAAAAAAAGATATTTTGGAGGCCTATAAATATCTGGACTTAGATATTTTCTAAAAAGATATTTTTGAAACTTAACTCCTAAGTTTTCTCCATTTTCTCTCTGCCATCTCTCTAACTTCTTGGGAGCCCGGGACTTGGTTTTTGATAAACCAACTGTTGATCCTTAGTAATGGCATCGAGGTCTACCCATCCATCCAGTCAGAATTTCATTATGGCCAAGCTCAATTTTGCACGTGGATCGAGACATCGAGTTTTGAACTCACCGAGGTAGGATCCTAGACTGTATAACTGTTAGAGGGTGCTACATGTAATCATACGTGTTTCTAACATTTAAAAACGCATAAAAAGTGATTTATGTTTCAAAAGTCAAATTTTTGGTTTAAAATTCGCTTTTAGGTGGATTTTGGTTGGAGGAAAAGGGTTTTGAGGCTTTTCTTTTGGTGTATCCTTGTTGTTTTGAATTTATGTATGCCTGTGGGTTGTTAAATGAGTGTTTGGTTGGTTTAATTTGGAGTTGAGAAGTCATTTCAGTAGCTTAGGTTTGATTTTCATCATCGCCTGTAGCTTTTCTTTTGGTGTATCTTTGTTGTTTTGGATTTCTTTTGGCACATTTTCCTTTTGGGTTGTTGAGCACGCTTCAGTGGCTGTTGCAGTGAACTCTCAGTTCTTTTGTGTCGACACCATTTTTTATTTGTGTCGATACCTTTTGTTGTTGGTGTCGACACATTTTCTGTTTGTGTCGACACAATTTTCCTTCTGTGGGAGTTGAGTATTCTGTTGTTGTTTGTGTCGACACAATTTCTATTGGTGTCGAAACTTTTTGTCGCTGCATATGTTGCCTAAACTCTCGGTTCTTTTGTGTCGACACCTCTGCTATTTGTGTCGACACCTTCGCTATTTGTGTTGACACATTTTCTGTTTGTGTCGACACCTCCGCTGCTTGTGTCGACACCTTTTCTATTGGTGTTGACCCTTTTTCTTTCTTTGTGTAAGAAGAAAAGTTTTGAGATCGGGGTGAGTTCTATGAGCCTGTGGGGTCCTAGAATGGGATGTTTGCTCGTAGTTCTCAAAAGAAATGAGGTTTGAAAACGAGGAGTTTTATGAAAGTTGTGAAAACATGTTTTATTGGACGATTGGAGCTAACCTTTGGGGTTGAGTCTCAACTTCTAAAATATTTTGGGTAAAAAAAATATGTTTTTACATGTTCTGTTTGATCTCCATGGTTCATGGATTGGATCTCCTTATATACATGTGCTGTATATCTATTTGTGAATTAGTTTTGAAATGTTCCCCATAGATGTACCGTGACAGTGGGTATTGTTGAGTTGGGCTTCTATTGCTCCTCGGTGTAAGTCCAAAAACTTGCGCAACGTAGGTGCTCTGTACCTTCGGGTTAGTCCTCGTAAATTGAGTACGTGTGGTTGCTTTGTACCCTCAGGCTCAAGTCCCGTAAATTAAGCAGTAGGTGCCCTGTACCTTCCGGCTGGTTCCCGTAAATTGAGTGGTTCGGTTGCCTCCGTGAATGGCATTGTTGTTGTGACTCCGTATAGAACTTGTCATTACTAAGCCTACGGGTCCAGGGTAATGGAGAGAGCTTATAGTTGCTACCTTTGTCTATGTGGCAGAGTTGGTACATAGGATTACATTTATTGTGTCTCCTCGGCTGCGTGTCCTGAGTCGAGAATGTTGTCCTTTACTGCTTTTCCTTAATTGTGGCATGATATTTGTCAAGTTATATGCATAGTTTCAAGGATGAAAATTTGATGAGTTTTGAGGGAAAAACCTGTTTTGGGCTTGTGGTTGAGTTCGCTCCAACCAGATGATTACATGACCTGTATTACAATTTACAGTCTATTTTTCTATTGGGCTTCGGCTCACGGTGTGAAATTTTGCTGTAAAACTTTTTTTAGGTGCGCATGAGGAGTTGACCTAGTTGTAGAGATGATGGAAGACTTGTTGTAGTTTTCCTTTTTGAGACATGTTCTTACACATGTGACGCCTATTTAGGGTAGTTTTGTATGCCTTTTAGCGATATGATTATTCATGTATGAGAATGCATGTTTACTGTTTATGAGAGTTAAACTTGAAAAATCTTTTATCCAAATGTTGTATTTTGATTATCAGCTGTGAAATCTATTTTTCTTTCAATGGGTGTTTTAGTGGACTTTCGCATGACCCGGATGTTTGGGATGTGACAACTTGGTATCAGAGCTCTGGGTTTGAATACCTATGAGCCATGGGAATGAGGGTACATCACCTTGTGAGGAT
>JAOTRH010204383.1:0-11119 GCA_034768845.1 Heliamphora exappendiculata | reverse complement strand
GCAATAATTGTGTATTTTTAAAAAAGACTATAGCTTATAGTTAAAAAAATTATGTATATTTTAAAAAGACTATAGATTATAATTAAAATTAATTACAAAAAATTAAAAATTAAACCGAAAAACATGGTCAAACACCGGGGGCGGGGGGGGGGGGGGGTCACATAATATTTCAAAACCACCGAATTATTACTCAAATTACACGGGTCCCACCTGTCTTTTATCCCAGAAGAGCAATGACCGGCTGCATTGATGGATTCTTATAGCTTTGAAAGACGAGAGCATTGAATAACTGATAGATACTTTCATGGATCTTTTAAGCTCGATTATTTAAAATTTTTTTTTAATTTTTTTGTTAAAAATTAATATAAAAATATGTAAAAAAAAATTAACACCAAATGAGTAAACTTTTTTAAATATTTTTAAGTAAATTTAAAAATAAAAAAAATAAAAATTAGGCCAACCATAAGCAGTTGATGCTCCTTTATCTCATTAAATAACCCGAAGTTGTTGATGTCCCCACGAAATCCAAAGGTAGATTTTATCTGCACATAACTTTATTTTATACATACAAAATTATTGTTTTTTTATTATAACTTTATTTTTCATTTAAATTATTTAAATAATTCTTAATTTTTACGTAAGAAATTTGAGGGATAAATATTATTCTTATAATATAAATTAGAATAATTCAACAAAAATAAATATTAAAAATAAATAATTATGAAAAAATAATATTTGTCAAAGATATTAAAACTTACAAAAAGAAGCATAAGAAACCTCCCTATTTTTAAGAATAAATTTCTGTCAATCAGAATCCATGATTCGGTGCAACAAGTAATTATTGTCTTACTCTCTAGAATTTAACTGTCGCTTTCCCACAAGCATGCACTCGCAAATATAAAAATATCAAGAACAATTTCATTGATCGTTCTAATATTGAATAAAAATAATATAAAAATACTTGTATAAAATTCTAGATCCCATAACACTGTTAGCTTTACAAAATATATTTTTCTTTATTATAAAAGAAAACTATTTTTCTTTTCTAGTCCACATAGAACACAATGCTTCCATGTATAAATCCTGTCACTATGAAGTCAAAATAACCGAAAAATTGAAATGAACATTCATTTCTCAATTGAATTTTTAGAGCAATGGTAAGACATTTAAAAGTCATAAACATGGCCATTTCAAAAGCAACATTTTCTTATGACTAGAAGCCGAACAAACATTTAAACATTTTATTATAATAACTAAACCAATTGTTATGCTTTTAAAGACACAGTAAAGCTCTAGACATAAAAGCAATTTACCCTTTTTATTTTTGTAACGGAAATTAGAGAACTCCTTTCATTTCACCATTCAACACATTTATTTAAGTTTTTAATGTAAATCAAGTAATTTGCCATCTTTAATTTGAAGGTTAAATAATATTTAAAATTAAAATATTATTTTAAATTTTATATTTTGAAATAATAATATAAATTTTGTAAAAAAATTTCTAACTAGCCCTATGTAGCCACTATCTCTAGCCATTACGTCGCCACTGACTTTTGCCTTTCTGGTTCTCTATCAATTAAATAAATATACTAATACTAAATATGATTAACACAAATGCTATGTACCCAGAATAATTTTCAATAATTTTACTGCATATTTAAAATTAATGGCTAAGATTTACTTGTATGTTGTATAAGTCATATTACAAATAAATATGAGCCATTCATTTTAAGTTCTAAATAAATTTTTAGATAATTTTTTTGAATTTATAGTATTGTTGTATTACTAAATATTAGTGGGCATAAAAATGTAATAGCTCGTGGAGTATTTAAGTATTTGGACTAATTGATAAATTTTTTTATTGAGTGTTTAAATATTTAATTGAAATGTTCAATTATTTCATCAAGAATTTCAAACTTTAAAATTATCAATACAAAATATATATATGTATATATATATAAATTTTTTAAAAAGAAAATCCAATTTGTTGGAGTTAACACCCTCACAAACACTTGGCACACCGTCCCTGACCATAGTTCTACCATCTTCTACCTCAAAATCTTAGCTGCCATCTCCCTACGTACTCTTGTGGCAAAAATCTAAAACTAATATGATAGAATTTAAAACTTGTCTTGGTTAGATTATCCAAGATGTTTTTTTGCAACAATGTGTTTTTTTTTTTACCAAAAACAAAAAAGAAAAAAAAAAAACGAGAGTTATATAAGTATATATTTCAAAATTTTAAAAATAGAGTTTGAAAGGATAATGTTTTAAAAATCTAAAATACTTGTTTTAGGATATATATGATAAGTTTGATTTAGGATAAATTTCAAGATTTATTAAGATAATATAATATGAATAATTTAAATTTATTCAAACAATTGCTGCAAATATTTTTGAATATTAAAAAATTATTAATTCTTATTGTGTATTTCAAACTTTAAGAAAAGAATTTGGAAGGATAATATATTAAAGTTAAAAAATAGATATATCATGATAGATAGGACTAAGTTTATTAAGATAAACTTCAAAATTTATTAGGACAGAATAATATTGATAATCTAAATTTCAACCAATTGAATTGTGATACATATATTATCAAATATTAAAAAATTATAATTTTTAAAATTTTCGGATGGAACTTTAGAGTTTAAAAAGTCGACCATGTTTTTTTTTATATAATGATACAAATTAAATTAGGATGTCCTTATTACCAACAAATATGGGATATGAAGTGCTTGATAGCCATAGATTTTATCTAAAAATATATTCTGATGAATTAAATGTCATAAATATTGTTTCTTCTAAAGTAAAATCCTATCGGTTAGGAATTTTGATCTTAGTCTAATTTATTTTTAATTTAGAAAATTTGTAATAAATTATTATTTAAATTATTTATATTTTATTCGTTGATATTTTAACACTTGTTCTTTTAGAATTGTGATTTAATATTGTAGCGCAGCAAAAAGGAGCAAAAAATGTCAAAAAACTACAAACAGTCTCAGACCGCTCGACTGACTGACTGAGCGGTCCATCGTGTGATTCCGTGCGCGTGAATTATATTTTTAAGTTCAACAGCTAGGGTTTTTGGCGAGCATATATATAGTAGACTGCTAGGGTTTTATTTTGAGCCTCCATTTTATATATTTGATAATCCCTAGCTACCGTGAGTCTCCCACGTTATTCAATATACTCTTAAGCTAGTCTACAATAACTTGATAATCTTTTAATTTCTGTACGTTCAAGTCAATCATTAAGTCAATCAAATCTTCAACGATATGTTCGTATTCGTGGAGTCGCTTGAGAGGATTCTCAAGTGTTCGAAGTCTAGTAGAGAAGTCTGTCAGTATCTGAAGTCAAGTGGTAGATTTCAGCGACAGTCAAACACGAAATTAGTGCATATGGATTCAACAAGAGTAGGCTTGCATTCGTAGGTTGTAGATTCAACAAGGGGTTTGTAAGATTATGTTGTAACCAACGTTTATTATAGTATTTGATTCTTCTATACTCATAGTGATCTTGTGATTTTTACCTGGTTTGTGATTTTTCACGTAAAAATTGTCGCGTTTCATGTGTGGTTAATTTATTGCTTGTTTGGGCACTTGTTAATTTTTGCAAATCAGTCTATTAAATGGGATTTTTCAATTGATATCAGAGTAGGTTAATTTGTTTAAAAACTGCGTGATCCGTTAACTGATTTGTATAAATGAATTTTTTTAGAGTAGGCGCATCGACCGGTAGACCACCCCTTCTTGATGGCCTTAATTATCCTTTTAAAAATTAATTTACGAACGATATTTGGCTTTCTATTATTGAGGGTTACAAGCATTCCGTTATTATTGTTGATGGAGAAACCATCCCTAAGCCCGTGGTTAGATGTGACAGAACTAATTTTGAGGATGCAGGCTGTGATAGCAAAATTATTAATGCTATCTTTAGCGGAGTCACACAAGATGAATTTCGTAGAATTAGTACGTCTGACTTGGTTAAAGAAGTATGGAATATTTTTCAAATCACTTACGAAGGAACTGATACTGTAAAAATCTCAAAATCTCAACGTCTCACAACTAATTTTGAAACTCTGCGCAGGAAAAATGATGAATGTTTTGACGATTTTTATGCTAAATTGAGTAACATCGTGAATGCCTCTTTTAATCTCGGAAAAAAAAATTAACCTTCTAAAATTGTTCGAGTTTTGTTTAGATATTTATTCAAACATTTTCAACCAAAAGTCACAGCAATAAAAGAGAACAAAGACATTAACTCTATTTTTGTTAAAAATTTAATTAAAAACCTGCAAACCTATAAGCTAAATTTTCAAAATAAAAAGGTATCAAAAAAATTGACGTTTTCTTCTGTTTAAGGTTTTGCAAGTAATTCTGATGATGATTTAGATCTTGAGATGATGGGTATTTTGTGAAGAAATTTAAAAAAAATTTAAAAATTAAAAAGCCTAATCAAGAGAAAAATCACAAAAGTACGGTAATGATAAAGTTAAAAATATATCTAATTTTATTAAAAAATTATCGAAATGTCAAATTTTTGAAATCCAATACTATAAATGCAAAGGATATGGACATATGGGTAAAGAATGCCCAAACCTTTTTACAAAGAAATGAAAAAGATTTACAGTTGCCTGGGATGATGAAAGTCAACCTAATACTAGTGATGAGAAGAATCCTAATTATGAAAATGACATTGTTCTTGCTTTTGTTACTTTTGTTCAGAAAGAATGTAGTAAGTCTAAAATGAAAATTCTAATGATTCCAATAATGAAAAAGAAGAGGGTGAAAAGGTTAGTGACACTGAGAATAGAGAATCTCTATAACAAGTTTATGAGAAGTTTTATAATGAGAGCTATCTGTTGACCAAGAAGAACTGTAAATTGATTAATAAGTTCAAATTGTGTAAAAAAAAAGACAGTGTCAACCAAGAGCTAGCTGAAACTCAAGCTTTGGTTGTAAAACTAAAATCAAGTAGAAAAATTTTGTGTGAAAAATTTACAAAATGTGAAAAAGAAAGAAATAACTTGTGTGAATTGAGTCAAATTAGAAAAATCAAGATTGAATTTCTTGAAAAAGAATTATATGCTTGTGTTAAGTCAAAAACTGATCTTGAATAAAAAATAATTAAGTTTGAAATAGATCTATTAAATACTCAATTTACTTTCAAGAAATTTAATACAAGTATTAAGACTTTGGATAACAATCTTGAGATATAGAAGAGTGTAACTGATATGTGTGGACTAAATTTTGTTGGTACTTCATCAAGTAAGTCGACAAAAGAAAATGAAAAAATTGGCAAGCCAACTCAAGCTAAGTCTGCGCCAAAATTTGTGAAAGCAAAAATAAGCAAAGCAATGAGCTGAAAAAAAAATGACTGCAGGGTCTTCAAGAAAAAGCAACGAAAAGTGGAGAAATAAGACGGGTAAATCCACCATTTTATATGGTGTGGTAAGAACATCTAAATGTATCCCAGTTTGTCATAATTGTGGTATTGTGAGTCACATACGTCCATACTGCATGCAATTGAATAGGAATAAATCTTTTGTGCATGTGTGTCTTCATTGTAGTATAAAGGGACACATTAAACCTCATTGCACTAGATTGGTTAGTCAAAATAATTCAGATTTGACATGCTACATCGACCTAGAAAAAAATAGATTCCTATCCAAGAACCCGTGTATTTGAAAATCAAGAAAATTTTAAAAAGAAAAAGCGACAGGGACAGTTTTTTTTTTGTGAGTCGTAATCCTTAGTTTTTGAGTCTAGTCATTTTTTTGGTTTATTGTTTGAATTTTTTTAATTTTGTTTAGTCCTTAAAACAAAAAATAAATAAATAATAAAAATTGTGGGGGACTTTTCTAAGATTGGATGACTTATTTGTGCATTTTTTTTATTTTGTTGAATTCCCATAGTTTAAGATTTGAGATAAATCACATTATTTTTTTGAGTAATCTAATTCGTAGTGAATAGAACGTTTTTAGAAATGAGCTGAACGTTAATAGATGCAAGAATTCTCCGAATTTGAGATCAAATTTATTTTATGGGTCTTTATTGTTTTTCACTTTTTAAGGTTATTCATAAAATGACCATATAGTAGCGACCCACAAGAGCTTAATGTCTAAACTTCATCTTTCTTTTGTTTCTATGTGTTTGACTTGAGAAAATGATTACATATGCGAACATTGCCTTTTGTTTGTACTAATGTAAAAGCCGCCAATAAAAGTATGAAAAAAAAAATAAAAGACACAGAAAAAGAAAAAAAAAGAAAAAAAGAAAAAAAAAATTGACAGTCTTTAGTTGAGAGGGAGCTAGCTTTTAAAGTGAATTGGATCAAATCTAGTTTGACTTTATGAATTTTTTAATTTTTGATAAATAAATGTGACTCAGACATATAGATCTTATATTAAATTTTATATCTGAAAATATTTTAAGTCACACACACAATATTTCATATAGAATCTACTCTGATGATGTTGTTTCATATATGAATATAGGTTTGCTTGGATTCAGTGTGTTTAAAATGAGAGAAAATGTGTATGGATCAAGTACTTGTTCTTTAATTTTGTTCTCTACTCAGAAAGATTTGTTTTGTTTTTCTTGTTTTGTGTGTCAATTCGTGATAAAAAAGGAGATTCTTGAAGTGCTAAGTTTTTTTTTTCAAATTCTTTGTGAGGGGGCGTTCATTTGAGGGGGAGTTTTTTTTTTAAAGTTTATAAGTTTGTGTCGTGTTAGTTTTTTTTTTTGTGTGGTTTGTGTGTTTAGTTTAGTTGTTTTTTGTTAACTTGTTTAATTGAATTATTTCGCTTGTTAGGGTTTTTCATAGAATTGTCAAATGAGGTGATTGTTAGGAATTTTGACCATACTTTAATTCGTTTTTAATTTGGTAAATCTATGATAAATTGTTGTTTAAATTATTTATATTTTATTCGTTGATATTTTGACACTTGTTCTTTTGGAGTTGAGGTTTGATATTGCAGCGCAGCAAAAAAGAGCAGAAAACGTCGAAAAGTTGCAAGCAATGTCAGACCGCTCGACTGATTAATTGAGCGGTCTATCGAGCGGTTTTCAACAACTCTCAATATCTCATGTCTACAACAAGCTGATGTAATTGTGACTTGACCGATTGAGCGGTCAAAAGACTAATCAAGCGGTCCTATGCGCGTGAATCATATTTTAAAGTTCAGCCGCTAGGGATATTAGTGGGCATTTATATAGTAGACTGGTAGGGTTTTATTTTGAGCCTCCATTTTATATATTTGATAATCCCTAGCCGTCGGTGAGTCTTTCACGTTATTCAGCATACTTCCAAATTAGTTTACAATAACTTGATGATTTTTTAGCTTTCGCACGTTCAAGCTAATCATTAAGCCAAATAAATATTTAACGATCTGTTCTTGTTCGTAGAGTCGCTTAAGAGGATTATTAAGTATTTGAAGTCTAGTGGAGAAATCCTCCAGCATCTGAATTCCGGTGGTGGGTTCCAGCAGCAGTCAAGCACGGAGTTGGTGCACGTGAATTCGACAGGAGTGGACTTATTACGATAGGTTGAGGAGTCAACGGCGGGATAGTAAGATTCTCTTGTAACTAACGATTTGTTAGTGTTTGATTTTTCTAAACCTGGAGTGGTTTCGTGATTTTTTCCTGGTTTGAAATTTTTCATGTAAAAAATTATCGTGCCTTGTTTGGTTGCGCTTGTTCTTTTTTCTGCTCGTGTGATTGATTGGTTTAGGCTTATTTGCATCATTTAACTTATTTAATTAAATTGTTTAGTGCAAATCAATTTACAAATGGAATTTTTGATTTTGTGTTTATCAATTCATGACAAAAGAGGGGAGATAGAGGTTTGGAGTCGCTTAGTTAAGGGGGAGTGTTATTTTTTTTCCTTTTATTTTGTGTTTTGTTTTGTTTGTTTAGTTTTTTTGGGCTTGGTTATTTAGCATAATTGGTTTTGTCACAAATTGCCAAATGGGGAGATTGTCAGGAATATTGGCCCTAGTCTTAATCGTTGTGGTTTGGCAAATTTGTGATAAAGTGTTTGTCTAATTAGTTTTTAACTTATTTATATTTTATTTATTGATATTTTAACGCTTGATCTTTTGAATCTATAGTTTGATATTACAACGTAGTAAAAAATGAAGCAGAAAAACATTGAAAAGCTGCAAGTAGTGTAAGACTGCTTGACAGATCAATCGAGCGGTCCATCGAGCAGTCAAGTTTATCACTCGGTATCTTAGAAGTCTACACAAATTATCGATAACATCAAAAGACCGATCAAGTGGTAAAAAAATTGATCAAGCAATTAAAAGACAGATCAAACGGTCTTGTGTGCGTAGATCAGAATTTTTAAGTGCAAAAGTTAAGGTTTGGGCAGCTGACTATAAATAGGCTGTTATATGTTTATTTTGGAAACTTCTTATTGTTTTAGAAAACCCTAGCCGTCGTAGAGCTCTCAAGTTCTTCAACAAACCTCCAAAGGAAGTCAGTCGACAACTTGATGATCTTTTAGCTTCTGCACGTTCAAGTAATTATCAAGTCAATCAAATCTTCATCATACCTACGAGTTCGTGGAGTCTCTTAAGCAGATTCTCAAGAGTTTGAAGTATGGTGGAGACGTCCGTTAGCATCTGAAGTCTGGTGGTGGGTTCTAGTGGCAATCAAGCACGGAGTTGGCGTTCGTGGATTCGGCAGGAGTTGGCTTACTGCCATAGGTTGAGGAGTCAATGACGGAATTGTAAGATTTTTTTATAACCAACAATTTATTAGTGTTTAATTTTTCTAGACCCAGAGTGGTCTCGTGATTTTGGGGTTTTTCACAGAAAAAATTGCTGTGTTTCATGTGAGGTTGATTTATTTCTTATTTGTGTGCTTGTTTATTTGTTTTGCGGTGTTTAACTTCTTTAGACTGATTAGTGTAAATCAATTTACAAACAGGGTTTTTCACTTCCAAGCATGCTCATTACTCTTTGAGTACCATATATGCGATGCTACATGGTACTTTTGGTAAATAAAAATATTCGATAATATTAAATGAGTTACTCTTGTATTTCACTTACCAGTAGACATTAACCCACTCAAAGTATTTTTGCTACATTATTGAGTTGGAGCATTCGTAGGTAATAGCACATGATGTTACCGTACTATTGAATAATGACTCTTCTTTTTCAAGAAATTGTTTAATACTTTTATAACAATGTCCCATTTTAAACATTAAATAATAATTTTTATGTGTTGAGTAAAATACAAATAAAAAATTAATAAATTTCATTAAATATATTAATTATTATAAAATTAGAATTCCAACCGCGGGTGTAAAAATCGGTATAATCAAGATCAACTTTGTGACTTCCTCTTTGACCCGTGATAACGTGAGGCCAATATAATTTTTTCTTGGGATCATCGAGCTCTTTTCTCCTTTCTCTATCTCTTCATTGGTACAAAATAAGAGCTCTATTAGCACTCTTCTGTCAACGTTTGACTAGAAAATACTCCGACGCTAAAGTCAGTATCACTCTCAAAGCCTTATGGATAAAACAAAATACAACTTCACCTACTACTCTCTATGGATATGCATTTTCTGTTTATAGGCGTTTTCTACACTCTTTCTTGATCTTGGTTGATTGCGAAATTGATTTGTTTATTTTCCTTTAACCCTTAAAATATGGGATTTCTTATTATCTCGGCATTTCTGTTTCATAAGGAAACCTTCCCTTGATTTTAGGGATTCTTCTTTACTATCATGTAGTATCAGTTATGGGATAAGGCTTGAATCTCCCAAAAATTGGGTCTCCTTATGCCTGAACAATGACTGGGTCCAAGGAGTTTAGTTGAGGCCCTTAGGCTCTATGACCAGTTCAATTCAACTGACCTTCTTTGAGTCATAATGCCTAGCATGGCTTGTCCGGATTTATCTTGTGGTCTAGGCCTATCTTCTCGTATTGTGATGAATTAGCGTAAGCTTGGCATTTTGTCCTCCTCCAATTGCCCCAATTTTTGCTCCATTTAATCGGTATAAATTAAAAAGGGGTGGAAACTGTTATATCATTTGCAATTCTCTGACATCGGATAACTTTTCCTCTATGCTTTATGCAGGCTATGCCCCAAACACTTGGGTAGCTATAGCTTTGCTCTCTTTAGGCAAACTCCTTTTTTGGTGCCCTTTTTAGTTTTTGGAAAGTTTGGATGTCTTTCCCTAATAATGTGGTTTTCCCGTTCTTCATTAGGTTATGGGCAGGTTTGAGCGCTTTGCTAGGAGTTCAACTTAGGCTTAATGCCTTTTCAAATTCTCCCTCGAATTTATAGTCGTTCTTGAAGGCCTAAAAATACTGACGCGTGAAGTGAGGATTGATGCTGGTGTAAGCCATGCGTCGCTTTGTTCATGTAAAATGTTGTGTCATTGTACAACGCTATTAATGCAAGCAACATGCCTCCATCTTTTTATAAAACAACCTTATTTGCCTTTTTCCACACTTTTTCGCATTAATGACCGAAAAAGGTCTCTATGCTCTTTTCTTCTTACTCTTCCAATGATCAAATGCAGATTTCGGGATCATTTTCGGCTAAAACCTTCATTTCATTTATCCTCTCTAAGTGCTTTTTTCACTTTTGCTAGTAATTTTGACCCATAATCCCTGTATTTTGGGTACACCTCCCCCTTCTTCATTTCTTCTTCATTTTCATTTTTTTAAAATTGGGAAGACTTTGGCGACTAGTATTTATTTTGACAGAAATGCAAAAACTTTGTGTTAGCCAAAGAGCTTCTTTAATTGATTTTGATGATTTTCATAATTCATTTTCTATAAATAAATGTCTTTAATTAGATAATATTTTTTATTTCCAAAATAAAAGTTTTAATCCATTTTTGAACAATCAAGATTGACACCTTAGCCAAAAAGGTATGACTTGTAAAGATTCAAAACTTGAGAATTCTTTAAGTAGAAATTTTCTTCTGTGTTGATCTCAATTGAATTTCAAGTCAAAACAGTTGAGGCAATGTATACTTGAATCTTATCAAGTATGTCAACATGAATTAATCAAATACTTTAACACCCTAACTATGTTTCAAGTTGATCTTCAGGTACCAAAATATTAGTATCAACACAAACGTGTTTTGTGTC
>JAOTRH010204372.1:0-11119 GCA_034768845.1 Heliamphora exappendiculata | reverse complement strand
TCAGATTATTGTAAATTGTTGAAAGTTTAATAAAGATGTATTTTCTGGATCCCCGAGCATGTATTTATTTTGGCGTTAGATATTCTCCCAACAAATAGTCCTTTTTAAAAACTTATTTTGAGATAAGTTATATTTTTTTAACTATCCAAAAATATTTTTTATTTTTAAAAGTTATTAACTATCGGTTCATTTTGTAACTTTTCCTTTATTAGTTTTCTAACCCATTTGACTTGGTTTTATTACTAAATTCTTTTATCGATTTAAGTCATTCCAACGATAAAATTAATTAGTCTTATTTAATAGTCAACAATAATTTGTCATTTGATTAACTTTTTAGCAATTTATTAGCTGTTTGATTGCATTGTTTATGCAGAAAAATACTAATCATTCCTTTTGAGCATGGATTCTAAGCTCTATAAATTCATGAGTCTTTTATTATCTTAGAAAAACTTGATACATTATGCTTTTTTTTTTCTCTATCTCTATTCACTCTGATTACAGACATCAATAGATGTTCTTACATCACCTTTCTATGGGTGTATATTTGAATCAGATAGGCTTTGTATTTTGAAAGGTAGACCTTCCTTATCTTATTCCACCAAGATACAATTTTTGAGGAGTACAAAACTACTATTGAAAAAAATGTATTTTTGTACATACTTACACTCGGTGATCTCGAATCTTTTTTCTTTTTATAGTTTTTATGGTCTATTCTTTCAACACCCGTAAGCCTTTATTCTTATTTTTTACTAGCATAAACCCGTGTTATATACGAGATAAAAATAATAAATTTTAAATATATTATTTTATATTTTATAATATTAAAAAAACTAAGAAATATTTTTAAAAATTAGTGCTATTTAGTTAATTTAATTATATAAAGTATACTTTTATTTTTATTACTTTTTTATTTAAATATAAATAATTATAAAACGACGAGATGAATTCTATTAAACGTATTTTATTTTACCTTCAGCACACTAACAAATAAGTTATCATATATAAGTTTTTTTTAAGTATCCAACCCTCTATCTATTATAAAAATATTTCAGAATTTTAAAATCAAATTATAGTGCACAAAATAAAAATTCTTTTGATATGGAAGACTTTTTATTTTGCTTACAACTAAATAAATATATGTAACTTTTAAAAATGTTTATATTTTTAATAATATTAATAATTTTATATTAAAAGTTTTATTAAATTTTTTATTGTTTATAAACTTTTAACACTCGCAATTTATAAATCATTCTAATTTTTCTCAACTCTTTATATACCTCTCTTTGTAGCCATAGGGATAGAAACATAGTGATTCTTTTACGAGTTTAACTTTATTTTTTTTTTGTCTTTGTCTCTGCGCTTACTTTAAATATGTTATTTCTTTTTATTCTGCACTACGTAGGGCTTGAAATTCTTAGTAACAAAACTTCTCTATTAAATATTTTATTAATATTTTTCAGATAATAATAAAAAAATATTTTTTATCTTAAAATAAAAATTAACTTCGTGCTTTTTCTAATTTTAAAATTTTAGAAAGTTTAATATGTTAGGTACGATTGTCCTATCCCAACCCATTTTTAAACTTTATTGAATTGAATAAACTCGTTCCGAACGAAATAAATTGGATCATGCCCCTTCTATTGCGAGGTTGTCCTATCCCATTCCATCTCTAAATTTCATCGAATTAGATAAACTCGTCCCGAACAAAATAGATTGAATCAAGCATCTTCTATTGCGAGCTGGTTAAATTTTGTCTTTTTTAAAAAGAATTTGGACAAATTATTCTAATTGTATTTTTATTTATTTATTTATATTTTAACAATATGAATATTAAAAATGAGTGAATCAAAAAAAAATCTCTTATTTACTGACATATTATTAACTCTAGTTAATTATTAAAATTTTATCATAGTTAAAAGTGTATAAAGATTTTTCACATATAGTTATTATTTTTCAAATGTAGACTCATTATCCATATTTGTTCAGATTTTTTTTAATTTTAAAGTATTAAAAAATCTAAAAAATAAGTCAAAATTTTAAAAATAAAATGACAAAAATATAGTTAATATTTTTTAAAAGCTTAACAAAAATGTACTTTACTGGAATTTTTAAAAAATATCCTAATATAAACTTGTTTCTCTTTTTAAAAAAATCTCTTTCAAAGAAATCTTCCAAAATCACTTGTAAGGAAATTTTTAAAAAAAATATATTTTAAAAATATTTTAAATATCAAGATTTGACCATAAATATATAGTTGTTAATAAGAATGAGAGAAAAACACTCTTGATCATATGATTTACTGAGGTAAAAATGCATTAAAAAAAATATTTTAAAAGCCTTTCATGGATTAATTTCTTTTAATTGTGTAATAAAAAAGGATAATAAAATTTTCAATCAAGAAAGAAAACTACCATTTGATTTGTCCACAGTCTTCAAAA
This sequence comes from Heliamphora exappendiculata, assembly GCA_034768845.1. NCBI lineage: Eukaryota > Viridiplantae > Streptophyta > Magnoliopsida > Ericales > Sarraceniaceae > Heliamphora > Heliamphora exappendiculata. The sequence goes on along the minus strand of JAOTRH010204372.1, from coordinate 8,681 downwards.
TTTTGCATTCGAGCAACAATTATTTTTTTATTTTTTCTTTACACTGAATATCTAGATTATTCATTTTGTAAAATATTTTGTTAATTTTAAATTTTAAAAATAAAATATTTTTAATAATAAATTTTGTTGGATAATATGTATAAAGGTAAGAAACTAATCTATTATATATATATAATCTGTTTATTATGAAGCAGAAAAGAAAAACAATAACAGAGATTAAACAGTAATAATGAAACTAAAAATTAAACAGTAATAATGAAACTAAAAATTAAACAGTAACTATATGCAAACAAAACCCGAAAATTAAAATTTTTAAATATTGAAATTAAAGAACCTGAAACAGTAAACGAATAATTGAGGCTTGTGATTGACACGATCTCCTTAAGACGAAATTGTCCTCCTACGGTACTTTGAGTTCACGGCAAACGTCTCCCAAGATACAGCAATCTTCAAGAATCAGAAGCAACACATCAATCTGATCCTTCAGCGAACTCAGACTGTGTTCTAACTCTCTCACAGAAGAATAAAAATGCAGGAGTGAAAAAGGGCAGAACTTCGGTAATGGAGGAGGAAGAAGAGGAAAATCGATTAATTAAAACGGGTATGAAGCAGCCTTTATATAGGCAATGGAAGTATCGGTTTGGATGAACCGAACTATTACCAAATCGGTTCGGCCCTTGGTGGTTAGATGCCCAACAGACACAAACCATTCAGAATAGTCGCGTCCCGGTTCGGTTCGGTAACGAACCGGTTCGGAATTGAAGTTAAATCCAAAAATTCAAATGAATTTTTCGCAAAAAGATAAGGGTTGAATCGACCCGTAACCCACGACCCATGACTCGCAACCCATGGACCACGGACCCGGACCTGAGCCCGAGCCCGGCCTGGCTCGGCACGGCTGACCGGTCGGTCGGACGGACGGGCGGGTGGCAACGACGGCGGCGCGTGCATGCGTGTGGTTCAATGGACCAAGTTAAAGTTTGTCCATTATTCCTCCCCCAACAAAAGTTGGGATGAACCAAAGGGTCAACCCTTTATCTCCAATCTAGGCTATATAAGCCACCATAAACTTTTATCTTTATTTGATGTGGGACAAGGCTTTTTGCCTTCAAGTTACCTTCATATTTCCAACTTCCAAGGTCCACTTTTGGAGTCAATTTCTCATGCATCCGTTATCGATTTTGAACGCCGTAAAAACTATGATAAACTACTCATCTAGACGAACATATTAGGATTTGAAATCATCAAAAAAGATTAATCTAATCCAAAGTTATTTAGCTCCAAAGTTAGCTAAAACCATGTTCGCATAAGTTCAAAACCCACTATTTTTCAACAATCCCCCACATGAATAGAATTTGACGAAAAACCAAATGCAACAAGATGCTGACACATAGAGAGTTCGATAAAAGAAAAATTCTGCATAGGATAGGTAGCTTTTTGCTTTAAACATTCTCTTGTGAAAAACTATTGGATTTACTAGGTAATCAGTGAACATGATGTCTTGAACCGTTTGGTCATTTGTGTAAACCAAGATAATAGAGTTCACACTGAATATTTCTAACATAGCTTGGTTCTCACGGTTGTATTCATTTCGGCCCTGAACATGCCTGGTTATTCATGAGTGCTCTAGAGAATTTTGCCTTAAAAATTCTCATAGAACCTGCCCAGTTTACACTCATATAGGTGATTCTTATTAAGAGTATAATTCCATACCCTACTTGGATATCCAAGGTATAAGAATCATTAAAAGCATACCTTATCCTTAAACACGCTGCAGACATAACTATTTTATCATAAAAATGGGTAGGAGTTAATCTCCCTAGTGATTCCTCTAGAGTCAAACACAATTCGGTTGTCCCATTGAACCTAGAACTTAGGATCTCCAGTCAGCTAGGTTGGGTTGCGATTAAGGTGTCTATTTAGTAATAGGCTTTAGTCCCATTTCCCTCAATGAGTAATTCACTTGCTCTCTGGTCAAACCTTTGGCCTTATGTACTCAATGGATATAATTCCACTTGAAAGCAGTTGTTTAATGGTATTGTGTCTACGACATATATGTCGTGACTTACCATTATACAAATTACTCTGTGCCATTTCAATTGCAGATTGACTATCACAATAAATACAAATTGCTGGCATATGTTTAGGCCACACTGGAATATCTTCTAAGAAATGGCGTAGCCATTCTGCTTCTTCCCCAGCTTTATCTAAAGTTATGAACTTAGCTTCCATTGTTGACCTAGCGATGCACGTCTGTTTGGAAGATTTTCAAGGCACAGCTGCACCTCCGAGAGTGAAGGCATATCCACTTGTGAATTTTAAGTCTTTTATATCAGATATCCAGTTGGCATCACAATAGCCTTCCAGAATAGCTGGATATCTGGTATAACACAATTCATAGTTTCGGGTGTATCTTAGATATCTAAGAACCCGAACTGTTGCCTTCCAGTGGTCTGCCCCTGGGTTATTTGTGTATCTACTTAATTTATTCACTGCATACGCTATATCTGGTCGTGTGCAATTCATTAAGTACATTAGACTCTCAATAATCCTGGAATATTCCAATTAAGATATGCTTTCGTCCGTATTTTTGGATAGATGTAGATTTACATCTACCGGCGTCTTTGCAGGACGGTCATCATCTTTAGAGAATTTATCAAGTATTTTCTCAATGTAATATGATTGAGACAAAGCATATCCTTCAGATGTTTTAAAAATTGTCATTCCTAAAATAACATCCGCCACTCCCAAATTTTTCATGTCAAACTGTTTGTTCAATATTTTCTTAGTAGATTTGATCATCACTACCTACGATGAGTATGTCATCAACATAAAGACAGACGATGACATATTCTTTGTCTGTGCTTTTAACATAGACACACTTGTCACATTCGTTTGTCTTAAATTCATTTGACATCATAGTGCTGTCAAATTTTTTATAACATTGTTTTGGCGCTTGTTTTAAACCATAAAGAGATTCGACGAGCTTACAAAATTTATTTTTTTGTCCAGGAACAACAAACCCTTCTGGTTGTTCCATGTAAATCTCTTCATTCAATTCACCATTTAAGAATGTCGTCTTCACATCTATTTAATGTATATCCAGATTAAATAATGCAGCTATGAAAATTGGCACGCGTATAGACGTTATTCTTGTAACTGGTGAATATGTGTCAAAGTAATCAAGACCTTCCTTTTGTCTGTATCATTTGACCACAAGTCTTGTTTTGTACTTGTCAATTGATCCATCTGCCTTCATCTTTCTCTTGAATATCCATTTATATCCAAGCGGTTTACAACCGGGAGAAAGATCCACCAGTTTCCATGTATGATTCTAAAGAATGGATTCAATCTCACTGTTTACAGCCTCTTTCCATAAAGGGGCTTCAGCACTGGACAACGCCTCCTTATAAGTTCGAGACTCATTTTTTAACAAATAGATTAGAAAATCTGGACCAAAAGATTTGGATATTCTAGCCCGTTTACTACGTCTAGGTTCTACATCCTCTTCTTCATGGTCTTCATCATAATCACTACTTTGTGCAGTGTCATAAGTTCTGTTTATAGAACTTGTCTCTTATCCAGATTTACAAGAAAATACATGTTCAAAGAACACTGCATTCCTTGACTCAATAATAGTATTAACATGCATATCTAAAATTTTAGATTTGTGAATCAGAAATCGATAAGTACTACTATTATTAGCATAACCGATGAATACACAGTCAACGATTTTAGGTCCCAATTTTGACCTCTTTGGTGTAGGCACTGCTACCTTTGCCAAACACCTCCACACTCTTAAGAATTTGTAGGTACACATTCGACTTTTTCACAATTCATAAGGTGTCTTATTCGTCTGCTTGTGAGGTATCTTATTAAGAATATAATTAGCTAAAGAACAGCTTTCCTCCCACAAACTCTGAGGTAGTCCAGATTTAATCAACATAGCAATCATCATATCCTTTAATGTTCTATTCTTTCGTTTAGCAACACTATTTTGTCGTGGAGAATAAGGTGCAGTGGTTTGATGAATTATGCCATGTTGTGAACAGAATTCACCAAAAAGTGATTCATATTCACCATCTCTATCGCTCCTTAGAGCTCTGATCTTCTTACCAAGTTGATTTTTAACTTCATTCTTGTAATGTATAAATATTTTCAAGACTTTGTCCTTTTACCACCTCTTGTTTGAATTGATTTAAAATCACAAATATCACTGTGAATTAAATCAAGAGGTTCTATATTTCTTTCAACAGAGTGGAAAGTAGTCTTAGCTAATTTCGTCTCTACACAAATCTCACATTTGTGATTCGGGTCAATATCAAATTTAAGCAAGCAATTATTGTTAATTAATCTGCGTAGAGAGTTATAATTAACATGTCACAATCTACCATGCCACAAAGAGGACTCAACAATATAAGCAGAAGATGCGTTATTGTTATTCAGAGTAATAGTAGGTTTTGGTACAACAGCCATTACATTCAGTTTAATAAGACCATCTAACTGATACCCCTTACCCACAAACATCCCACATTTTGTGAGTATAAATTTATCAGACTTAAATACTAGCCTAAATCCGTTGTTGCTCAACAGAGACCTAGAAACTAAATTCTTACGGATGTCTGGCACATGTAGCACATTATTGAGCCTGAATTTCTTCTCTAAAGTCATCTTCAAAATAACCATCCCTTGTCTTTTCACCTTGGAGGTAGAAGAGTTTCTCATGTACAACTATTCTCCATCTATTGCCTGATAGGTTGAGAACATCCTTCGATCTGAACAAATGTGGCGAGTAGCTCTAGTGTTCACCCACCATTCTCTGGGATTCCCAACAAGATTTGTTTCAGACACAACGGCGAAAAGACTGATGTCATCCACCCCAGTAGAAAGGTTATCCACTTCAGTTACGTTGGTTTGGGCATTCTTTTTGCGCTTGCTTCGACAGCCCTTTGCTCGTTACCCGAGCTTGTCACAAATGTAATACTTGCCCTTGAATTTGAGTCTCTTGGAGTCCCCGCCTTTGCCACCAACATGCTTTCTCTTCTTGTTGTTGACCTTAGGCGCCTATTCCACAACATTTGCCTTGGACTCCATTCCGGTCTTCCTTTTAGACTTGCGGTTGTCTTCTTCTATCCTCAATCGAACAATTAGCTCCTCCAATTTCATCTCCTTGCGCTTATGTTTCAAGTAATTCTTGAAATCTTTTCAGCCCTGCGGTAATTTCTCAATAATAGCGGCAACCTGAAAAGATTTACTCAGAAATATACATTCTACATGAATATCATGCAGGATAAGTTGGAGATCTTGAATTTGCCTAACAACAGGCTTTGAATCCACCATCTTATAATCCAAGAATTTTTCGATGACGAATTTCTTCGCACCAGTATTCTCTGTCTTATATTTGCGATTCAAGAATTCCCACAGCTTTTTTGCTGTCTTGACCGAACTATACACGTTGTACAGTGTGTTGTCCAGTTCATTGAGGATAGAAATATAGTATAGGAAGTCAGCATGTTTTCATGCATCTATAGCAGCAACTGTTTGTCTGTCAATTTCACCTTCAGTCAATGCCGGAGCATCTTCACGTAAGAATCTAGCCAGATTGTAAAACATTATTATATATGCGCGTGTGTGTCTTAAGATATAATTATATTATAATTTTATATTCAATTGTTGATATGATAATAGATTTTTCTTAATATTAATAATATACCTAAATATAGAAAAGATAAATAATAATACCAAATAAATAAAAAATAAATAACCAAGGAAATAAATTTGCCCATCAAAATCTAGGATTGTGGTTAGTAAGAGAATTTTTAAAAATAACTTAAAATTTAAAAGTAATTGGTTAATTGAGCTAATCTTTTAAAAAAAACCTCCTAAAAAGTAGCTTTTAAAAAACATATTCTAGAAAATCTCTTCGAAGGAAATCTTCTAAAAAAATCTCTTTTAAAGAAATATCTTTGTAAATTATGAATATTTAAAGTTGGTAACTTCTTTTTGTAGATAGCCAATAAAAAGTTTTAAAAATATTTTTAAATTCAAAATTTTTGAAAAATTAGATTCAGAGTTTGTAGCTCTCAAAACGCTCGAAATGAAAATTTCATTTTCGTTAATATATATACTAGCAATTAATCCGTTCTATGCAACGGAATAAAAATAATAAAAATAAAAATATATTATTTAAGTCTTTTTATAGCACCAAAATAAACTACGAATCATAAAATTTTATTTATTATGATTTCTAATAATAAATTAGTTTTATTGCCTCTTTTCTAAATAAATATAAATAATTTCTTAACTTGATACTAATTTAACTTTAAATACTTGATAAAATTTATAATTCGACAGTTGTTAAAATGGTAACAAAATGGTTATTCTATATAAACTTATAAAAAATATAATTTTACTTCAAATTCTCAGAACAAAAATACTTAGAGTAATTGCAATTTTTGTTACAATGGTAATTGTAAATTTTATATTATAAAAGATACCAAATTAAATATATATTTAAATAATTTTTACAAATAAATATATTCTATATAATATGGTCATATTGAGAAAAGAATTTATAAAACATTTTTATTAATTTTATTAAGTTATTAAGAAAATTATGATATTTAGAAATCTAGTAAATTCAGATAACATAACTTAATAGTTGAATTTGTTATTTATTGATACAACTTAAGATATTTAATTAATGCCAATAATTTTTTTAGTGGCATATCACATTTTGTAAAGAAATTATAAAAATATACAAAAATAATACATGATATGAATATTTATATATAGTAAATACTCTAATGTAAAAATTGAAGGGTGAATGAAAAGTTAAAAAATAGTAGCTAAATAAATTTTTATTTAAAAAAAAATTAATTAATGCATACAATTTAAACTCAATAAGAAAAACCAATAAGTATTTGATATGTGCATTTATTTATTTTAAAATTTTAAAAATTAATAAAAATAAATTAGAACTTTGGAGATTAATGAACTTATAAAATGGTTTAATATATAATATAAAAGTATAGACTATATATAAATATATAATCAGAATATATTAAGAATGATTTTTGTTGGAAACAAATTATGGGATGTATTAGAATTATTTTAAATTTGAATTTCTATACATATCTTAATTAGTTCTCAATAATAACTATTCATAATTCAATCTCAATTCATATTTAGAATTATTTTAAATTTAAATTTGTTTTCAATTATTTTAAAACCCATTTAGGAAATAATTAAAAAATAGTATAAAGTCGATTTTAGAAAATAAGAATTTATGGATAGAACCAATCAAATTGACACACATATTTTTTTTTTTTTAAAATTCATGATTCTAAAAAAATTAAATTAAGATTTTCAAACTCAAAAAACTAATAACGTTTTGCAATAATATATAGTATATATATATTAAAAAAACTCAGTCAAAATTTTGAAATAAAAAACAAAAAATGTAGTAAATATTTTCTTAAAAATTTAATTAAAAATATACTTTACCAATTTTTTTTTTCAAATATCTTAACATAAATTTTATTTTCTTTCAAGAAAAGTTTTTTAGAAAATATTTTTTTAGAGATATCTTCTACAAAATCTTTAAGAAAATTTCTTTTTAAATTTTGAATATTAAGATTTGGCAAATTTTTTTTAGTTCATAGCCAATCAAATATTTTAAAAATATTTTTTATTTTAAATTTTTAAAAAATTATATTAGAGATTTAGAATTTTCAAAACTCTCCTATCAAAATTTATTCTCATTAACATATATATTTATATAAATAGATAGATAGATAGATATAAATTTCTCAACCAGGCAGGTTATATGTCCTGAATGGGTGAATTTAACTTATTAACTTATTTAATTTTATAAATTTTTTTATTATTTAGTCAAATTATTATATTTTTAAAATTTTTCTCATTAAGATGAACTAAAAAAATAAAATTTTTGATCAAAATATAAAAATTTTAAAAAAAAATAAAAAAAAAAAAAAATAAAAATAAATTAATAAATTAAAATTTGTCATATTTAAACTAAAATAAATAAAAATAAATAAATAGATCAATAAACAACTTTTCCTTAAAAAGGGACCAACAATAAGTAAAGTCAATGCTCTACTAAAAAACAAAAACAAATACACCCAATTTAGCTTTTTAAAAAATAAAAAATATCATTCTTTTAGGTGGGTGGGCCAATCAGTTGGTGATCATGATCTATCATGCTGAGGTGACAAGTGTGTGTCTTAGGAAATTTTATAAAGATAAACTACACTGATCTCTCGTAAAATTTTTGATAAAAATAAAAATTATCATTGTAATTTTTAAAATATCACTGATTATCCATCTCTTATCAGTGATTTTGTCATAACTCCATTAATTATAATTATAAATTTATATTTTTATTCTCAAAATCTTTCCTGTCTATCTCATCTCTCTTTGTATTAGGAAGAGAGAAAAAAAAAACTAAATAAAAGAGGAAGATCAGACGCTGCACAGGCCAACCCGGTGTCGCCCCCCCACTCCGACGACGTCGCACCACCCACCGGCGCCAACGCACTGCCGCCGGCAGCACCAGCGCCGGCGCCACCACCCACCATCGCCGCCTTGGCTCCCTCGCCGCCGTTTCGCCATCAGATTCTCTAGTTTCCATTTCTCTCGGCCTCTGTGTGTGCGTGTAT
>JAOTRH010204361.1:0-11119 GCA_034768845.1 Heliamphora exappendiculata | reverse complement strand
TTTCTAGGGCTTTTAAAAGACTCGAAGTGTCGTCACTAACCCACGATCTTAGGGTTTGGTTGCCTTGTCTTTTTTAGTGCCTTGTCTTTTTTTAGGGTTTTGAAAAATAGAAGGGTCGTCACGTAGATACGAATCTAGGGTATCGGTTCGTACTTTCTTTCTAAGGCTTTTAAAAGAATCGAAGGGTCGTCACTTAAACACAAACTTAGGGTTTGGGTGCCTATTCTTTTTCAAAGGCTTTAGGAAGAACTGGAGGGGGCCTAGTATTTTTCTAGGGATTTTGAAAGAACCGAAGGGTCGACACTTACACACGAAACTAGGGTTTGGTTGCCTAGTCTTTTTCTAGAGCTTTTGAAATAACCGACGGGTCGTCCTTTACACACGTACCTAGGGTTTGGGTGTTTAGTCATTTTTCAAGGCTTTTGAATGAAACGAAGGGTCGTCACTTACACAAGTCCCTAGAGTTTGGGTGCCTAGTCTTTTTTCTAGGGCCTTTGAAAGAACTGAAGAAAGACAACGACATTTGAAAAAATCGAAGGGTCGTCACATATACACAAACCTCAGGTTTTGGTGCCTTGTCCTTTTCTAGGGCTTTTGAAAGAACTGAGAGATCGTCACATACACACAAACCTAGGGTTTGGTTGCCTAGTATTTTCCAAGGGCTTTTGAAAGAATTGAAGAATCGTCAATTACACACAAACCTAGGATTTGGGTGCCTTGACTTTTTTCTAAGCTTTTGAAAGAACCGAAGGGTCCTCACTTATCGACGAACCTAATTTTTGGGTGCCTAGTCTTTTTCTAGGGCTTTTGAAAATCGAAGGGTCGTCACATACACACGAACCTTGGGTTTGGGTGCCTAGTCATTTTGTAGAGCTTTTGAAAGAACGGAAGGATGACTAGGGCTTTTGAAAAAATTGAAGGGTCGTCATATACACACGAACCTAGGATTTGGGTGCCTAGACTTTTGATAGGGCTTTTGAAAGAACCGAATGATCGTCACTTACACACGAATCTAGGGTTTTAGTGCCTTATTTTTTTCTAGGACTTTGAAAAACTGAAAGTTCGTCACATACACACAAACCTAGGGTTTGGGTGCTTAGTTTCTTTTTAGGGATTTTAAAAGAATCGAAGGGTCGTCACTTACACACAAACCTTGGGTTTGACAGAGCCGAAGGGTCGTCAATTACACACGAACCTAGGGTTTGGCTGCCTAGACTTTTTTAAGGATTTTTGAAAGAACCGAAGAATCGTAACTTACACACTAACCTAGGGTTTGGGTGCCTTGTCATTTTCCAGGGATTTTGAATGAAATGAAGGGTTGTCACTTACACGCGAACCTAGGGTTTGGGTGCCTAGTCTTTTTTAGGACTTTTAAAACAATCGAAGGGTCGTCACCTACACACAAACGTAGGGTTTGGGTGCCCAGTCTTTTTCACGGGCATTTGAAAGAAACGAAGTGTTGTCACTTGCAGACGAACCTAGAGTTTGTGTGCCAAGTTTTTTTCTCGGGCTGTTGAATTAATCGAAGGATCGTCACTTACCCAAGAATTGGGGTTTGGGTGCCTAGTCATTTTCTAGGGCTTTCGAAAGAACCGAAGGGTCGTCACTTGCACACGAACCTAGGATTTGGGTGCCTAGTCATTTTTGAGGGCTTTTGAACGAACCGAAGGGAAGCCACTTACACACTAACCTAGTGTTTGGGTGCCTAGTCTTTTTCATGTGTTTTAAAAATTTAAAGGTCGTCACATATATACGAACCTAGGATTTGGGTGCCTAGTCCTTTTTTAGGGCTTTTAAAAGAACCGAAGGGTCGTCACTTACACACGAACCAAGGGTATGGATGCCTAGTCTTGTTCTACGACTTTTAAAAGAACTGAATGGTCGTCACTTACACACGAACTAAGAATTTGGGTGTCTAGTCTTTTTCTAGGGCTTTTGAATGAACTGAAGGGTCGTCACTCACTCACGAACCTATGTTTTGGGTGCCTAGTCTTTTTCTAGGGCTTTTGAAAATTGACGGGTCGTCCTATACATACGAACCTTGGTTTGGGTGCCTAGTACTTTTCTAGAGCTTTTGAAAGAACCGACAAATCGTCACATACACACGAACGTAGGGTTTGGATGCCTTGTCTTTTTCTATGGTATTTGAAAGAACCAAAGGGTCGTTACTTACACTCGAACATAGGGTTTAGTTGCTTAGACTTTTTATAGAGCTTTTGAAATAATCGAAAGGTCGTCATTTTCACACGAACCTAGAGTTTGGGTGCATAGTCTTTTTCTAGCGCTCTTAAAAGATCCGAAGGGTCGTAACATACACACAAATCTTGGAATTGGGTGCCGATTATTTTCTAGGCCTTTTAAAAGAACCGAACGATCGTCAGACACACAAGAACTTAGGATTTGGGTGCCTGGATTTTTTCTAGAGCTTTTGAAAGAAACAAAGGAGGACTACGAATTTTAAAAGAACCGAAGGGTCGTCACATACACACAAGCCTAGAGTTTAGGTGCCAAGTCTTTTTACAAGTCTTTTGAAACAACCGAAGGGTCATCACTTACACACGAACCTAGGGTTTGGGTCCCTCGACATTTCCAAGGGCTTTTAAAAGAATCGAAGGATTGTCAGTTACACGCAAACCTAGGGTTTGAGTGCCTTGTATTTTTATAGGACTTTAAAAAATCGAAGGGTCGTCACATACACACGAACCTAGGGTTGGGGTGCCTTGTTTCTTTCTATGGCTTTTGAAAGAACCGTATGGTCGTCACTTACATACGAACCTAGGGTTTGAGTGCCTATTCTATTTCTAGGGATTTTGAATGAACTGAAGGGGCCCTAGTAATTTTCTAGGGATTTTAAAAGAACTGAAGTGTTATCACTTACACACGAACCTAGGGTTTGGCTGCCAAGTCTATTTCTAGGGATTTAGAAAGAACTGAAGGGTCGTCACTTACACACGAACCTAGGGTTTGGCTGCCTAGTCATTTTCAAGGGTTTTTGAAAGATTCGAAGGGTCGTCACTTACACATTAACCTAGGGTTTGGGTGCCTACTCTTTTCCAGGGCTTTTGAAAGGAACGATGGGTTCTCAGTTACACACGAACCTAGGGTTTACGTGCCTAGTCTTTTTCTAGGATTTTGAAAGAAACGCAGTGTCGTCACTTACGCACGAACCTAGGGTTTGGGTGCCTAGTCTTTTTCTAGGGCTATTGAAAGAATTGAAGGATCATCACTTACCCAAGAACCGAGAGTTTGGGTGCCTAGTCATTTTCTAGGGCTTCTGAGATTACCGAAGGGTCATAACTTACACTGAATCCTAAGGTTTGGGTGCCTAGACTTTTTCGAGGGCTTTTGAAGGAACCGTAGGGAAGCCTCTTACACACCAACCTAGGGTTTGGGACCCTAGTCTTTTTCAGGTGTATTAAAAATAGTAGGGTCGACAGAATTATACGAACCTAGGGTTTGGGTTCGTTATCTTTTTTTAAGGCTTTTAATAGAACCGAAGGGTCATCACTTACAGACGAACCAAGGGTTTGGATGTCTAGACTTTTTCTAGAGCTTTTGAAAATTGAAGGATCGTCCCATACATGCAAACCTAGGGTTTGGGTGCCGATTCTTTTTCTAGGGCATTTGAAAGATCCAAAAGATCGTCACTTACACACGAACCTAGGGTTTGGGTGCCTAGTCTTTTCCTAGATATTTTGAAATAATCAACGGGTCATCACTTACACACGAACATAGGGTTTGGGTGCCTAGACTTTTTCAATGGCTATTGAACTAACCGATGGGTCATCACTTACATACGAATCTAGGGTTTGGGTACCTAGTCTATTTCAAGGGGTCTTAACAGAACCAAAGAGTTGTTACTTACACACAAACATAGGGTTTGGGTGCCTAGTCTTTTTCTAGGGCTTTTGAAAATTGAAGGGTCGTTACATACACACGAACCTTGGGTTTGGGTGCCTATTCTATTTTTAGGAATTTTAAAAGAACCGAAAGGTCGTCACAAACACACGAACTAGGGTTTGGGTGCCTATTATTTTTCTAAGGCTTTTGAAAGAACTGAAGGATCGTCACTTACACACAAACCTAGAGTTTGGGCACCTAGTCTTTTCCAAGGTATTTTGAAAGAACCAAAGGATGGTCCCTTACACACTAACGTAGGGTTTGAGTGCCTTGTCTTTTTCTAGGGCTTTGAAAAATCGAAGGGTCGTCACATACACACGAACCTAGGGTTTGGGTTCCTAATTTCTTTCTAGGGCTTTTGAAAGAACCGATGGGGCGTCACTTACACACGAACCTAGGGTTTGGGTGCCTATTCCTTTTCTAGGCTTTTGAAATAACTGAAGGGGGCTAGGTATTTTTATAAGAATTTTAAAAGAATCGAAGGGTCGCCAGTTGCACACGAACCTAAGGTTTTGCTGCCAACTCTTTTTCTAGGACTTTTGAAAGAACTGAAGGGTCGTTAGTTACACACGAATCTAGGGTTTGGGTGCCAAGTTATTTTCCAGGGGTTTTGAAAGGAAGGGTCGTCACTTACACACGAACCTAGGGTTTGGGTGCTGAGTTTCTTTCTAAGGCTTTTAAAAGAACCGAATGGTCGTCACTTACACAAGAACCGAGGGTTTGGGTGCCTAGTCTTTTTTCATGGATTTTGAAAGAAACGAAGGGTCACCACTTACACACGAACCTAGGGTCTAGGTACCTTGTCTTTTTCTAGGGCTTTTGAAAGAATCGAAGGGTCGTCACTTACACACGAACCTAGAATTTGGGTACCTAGCCTTTTTCTAGGGCTTTGGAAAGAATAGAAGGGTCGCCACTTAAACACGAACCGAGGGTTCGGGTGCCTTGTCTTTTTCTATGTCTTTCAAAAATCGAAGGGTCGTCACATCCCCACGAACCTAGGCTTTGGGTGCCTAGTCTTTTTCAATAGCTTTTGAAAGATCCAATGAATGATTAGGGATTTTGAAAGAACCGAAGGGTCGTCACATACACACGAACCTAGGGTTTGAGTGCCTAGTTTCTCTCTAGGGCTGTTGAAAGAACCAAATGGTCACCACTTACACACGAACCTAGGGTTTGGGTGCCTATTCTATTTCTAGGGCTTTTGAAAGAACTGAAGGGGCTCTAGTATTTTTCAAGGGATTTTAAAAGTACCGAAAGGTTGTCACTTACACCCGAACCTAGGGTTTGGCTGCCTAGTCTTTTTCTAAGAATTTTAAATGATCCGAAGGGTCGTCACTTACAAACAAACCAAGGGTTTTGCTGCATTATCTTTTTTTAGGATTTTTGAAAGAACCGAAGAGTAGTCACTTAAACATTAGCTTTGGGTTTGGGTAATTACTTATTTTCCAAGGCTTTTGAAAGAAACGAAGGGTCGTCAATTACACACGAACCTAGGGTTTTGGTGCCTAGTCTTTTTCCAGGGCATTTGAAAGAAATGATGTGTCATCACTTACACACGAACCTAGGGTTTGAGTGCCTAGTCTTTTTCTAGAGCTATTAAAAAAATCGAAGGATCGTCACTTACCCAAGAACCGCGGGTTTGGGTGCCTTGTCATTTTCTAGGGCTTTTGATATTACCAAAGGGTCGTCACTTACAAACGAACCTAGAGTTTTGGTGCCTAGTATTTTTCAGGTGTTTTCAAAACAGAAGGTTCGTCACATATATAAGAATCTAGGGTTTGGGTTCCTTATCTTTTTTAGGGATTTTAAAAGAACCGTAGGGTCGTCACTTACAGACGAACCAAGAATTTGGGTGTCTAGTCTTTTTCTATGGCTTTTGAAAGAATCGAATCGTCGCCACTTACACACGAACGTAGGATTTGGGTGCCTAGTCATTTTCTAGGGCTTTTGAAAATCGAAGGGTCTTTCCATACATACGAACTTCGGGTTTGGGTGCCTAGCCTTTTGCTAGGGCATTTGAAATAACCGATGGGTCGTCACATACACACGAACCTAGAGTTTAGTGCTTAGTCTTTTTTTAGGGCTCTTAACAGAACCAAAGAGTCGTCACTTACACACGAACCTTGAGTTTGGGAGTCTAGTCTTTTTCTAGCGCTTTAAAAAATCGAAGGGTTGTTGCATACACACGAACCTTGAGTTTGGGTGCCTATTATTTTTCTAGGAATTTTAAAAGACCCGAATGGTCGTCACATACACACGAACCTAGGGTTTGGGTGCCTAGTCCTTTTCTAGGGCTTTTGAAAGAACCAAAGGAAGACCAGGGCTTTTGTAAGAATCGAAGGGTCGTCACATACACACGAACCTAGGGTTTGGGTGCCTAGTCCTTTTCTAGGGTTTTTGAAAGATCCGAAGGGTCGTCACTTACACACGAACCTAGGGCTTGGGTGCTAAATCTTTTTCCAGGGCTTTTGCAAGAATCGAATTATCGTCACTTACGCACGAATCTAGGATTTGGGTGCTTAGTCTTTTTTCGATCTTTTGAAAGAACCGAAGGGTCGTTACTTACACGCAAACATAGGGTTTGGGTACAGTCTTTTTATAGAGCTATTGAAATAACCGAGGGATCGTCACTTACACACGAACCTAGGGTTTGGGTACCTTGTCTTTTTCTAAGGGTTTTAAAAGAACCGAAGAGTCGTCACTTATACACGAATCTAGGGTTTGGGTGCCTAATCCGTTTCTTGGGCTATTGAAAATCGACGGGTCGTCACATACACTTGAACCTTGGGTTTGGCGCCTATTCTTTTTCTAGGACTTTTTAAAAAACCAAAGGATCGTCACATATACACAAACCTAGGGTTTGGGTGCCTAGTCTTTTTCTAGGGCTTTCGAAAGAACCAAAGGAAGACTAGGGCTTTTGAATGGACCGAAGGTACGTCACATACACACGATCCTAGGGTTTGGGAGCCTCGGCTTTTTCTAGTGCTTTTGGAAGAACCGAAGGGTCATCACTTACACAGGAACCTAAGGTTTGGGTGCCTAGTATTTTTCTAAAGATTTTAAAAGATCCGAAAGGTTGTCACTTACACACGAACTTAGGGTTTGGATGCCTAGTCTTTTTATGGAGCTTTTGAAAGAACCGATGATCGTCACTTACACACGAACCTAGAGTTTGAGTGCCTTCCCTTTTTCTAGGGCTTTGAAAGACCGAAGGGTTGTCCATTTTACACGAACCTAGGGTTTGGGTTCCTATTTTTTCTAGGGCTTTTGAAAGAACCGAAGGGGCGTCACTTAGACACGAACCTAGGGTTTGGGTGCCTATTCTTTTTCTAGGCTTTTGAAAGAACCGAAGGGGGCCTAGTATTTATCTAGGTATTTTGAAAGAACTGAAGGGTCGTCAGCTGCACACGAACCTAGGGTTTGGGTGTTGAGTTTCTTTTTAAGGCTTTTAAATGAACCGAAGGGTCGTCACTTACATAAGAACCAAGGGTTTGGGTGCCTAGTCTTTTTCCGGGCTTTTGAAAGAAACGAAGGGTCGTCTATTACACACGAACCTAGGGTCTGGGTACCTAGTTTTTTTCTAAGACTTTTAAAAAAATCGAAAGGTCGTTACTTACACAGGAACCTAGAGTTTGGGTACCTAGTCTTTTTCTAGGTCTTTAGAAAGAACAGTAGGGTCGTCACTTATACACGAACCGAGTATTCCGGTGCCTTGTCTGTTTCTGTGGCTTTCGAAAACCGAACGGTCGTCACATCCCCTCGAACCAACGCTTTTGGTGCCTAGTTATTTTTTAGGGATTTTGAAAGAACCGAATGGTCGTAACTTACACACGAATCTAGAGTTTGGGTGCCTATACTTCTTCTTGGACTTTTGAGAGAATCGAAGGGTGCCTAGACTTTTTTCAGTGCTTTTGAAAAAATCGAAGGGTCGTCACTAACACACGATCCTTGGGTTTGGGTGCCTTGTCTTTTTGATGGCTTTTGTAAGAATCAAAGGGTCATCACTAACACATGAACCTAGGATTTTGGTGCCTTGTCTTTTTCTGGGACTTTTAAAAGAATCAAAAGGACGTCACTTACACACGAACCTCGGGTTTGGGTGCCTAGTCTTTTTCTAGGGATTTTAGAAGAACCGAAGGGACAACACTTACAAACGAACCTAGGGTTTGGCTGCTTAGTCTTTTTCTAGGGCTTTTAAAAGAATCGAAGGGTCGTCTCTTACATACGAACCTGGGGTTTGTTTGCCTAGTCTTTTTCTAGAGCTATTAAAAGAATCGAATGATCGTCACTTACCTAGTAACCGAGGATTTAGGTGTCTATTCTTTTTCTAGGGCTTTTGAAAGAACCGAAGGGTCGTCACTCACTCACAAACCTAGGGTTTGGGTCCTTAGTCTTTTTCTAGGGCTTTTGAAAATCGACGGGTCGTCCCATACGTACGAACCTAGGGTTTTGGTGCCAAGTCTTTTTTAGTACTTTTGAAAGAACCGAAAGATCGTCACTTACACACGAATGTCGGGTTTGGATGCCTAGTCTTTTTCTACGATATTTAAAAGGAGCAAAGGGTCGTCACTTACACAAGAACATAGGGTTTGGGTGCGTAGTCTTTTTCGAGAGCTTTTGAAATAACTGATGGGTCGTCACTTTCCCACGAACCAAGAGTTTGGGTGCCTAGTCATTTTTTAGGGCTCTTAAAAGAACCGAAAGGTCGTGACAGACACACGAGTCTTGGGTTTGGGTGCCTATTATTTTTTAGGAATTTTAAAAGAATCGAATGGTCGTCACATACACAGGAACCTAGGGTTTGGGTGCGTAGCCTTTTTCTAGAGCTTTTGAAAGAACCAAAAGAAGACCCCGAATTTTGAAAGAACCGAAGGGTCGTCACATACACAGGAACCTAGGGTTTGGGTGCCAAGTCTTTTTCCAGGGCCTTTGAAAGAACCGAAGGGTCGTCACTTGCACACGAACCAAGGGTTTGGGTGCCTAGTATTTTCCAGGACTTTTGAAAGAACCGAAGGATCGTCACTTGCACACGAACCTTGGGTTTGAGTGCCTTGTATTTTTTGAGGGCTTAAAAAAATCAAAGGGTCGTCACATACACACGATTCTAGGGTTTGGGAGCCTAGTTTCTCTCAAGGGCTTTTGAAAGAATCGAATGGTCGTCACTTACACGCGAACCTAGGGTTTGGGTGCCTATTCTATTTCTATGACTTTTGAAAGAACCGTCGGATCGTCACATACACACGAATCTAGGGTTTGGGTGCTAAGTCTTTTTCTAGGGCTTTTGAAAGAACCGAAGGGTCGTCACTTACACACGAACCTGGGGTTTGGGTGCGTTGTTTTTTCCAGGGCTTTTGAAAGAACCGAATGATCGTCACTTACACACGAACCTTAGGTTTGACTGCCTTATATTTTTCGATGGCTTCAAAAAATCGAAGGGTCGTCACGTACACAGGAACCTAGGGTTTGGGTCCCTTGTTTCTCTCTAGGGCTTTTGAAAGAACTAAATGGTCGTCACTTACACACGAACCTAGGATTTGAGTGCCTATTCTATTTCTAGGGCTTTTGAAAGAACTGAAGGGCCCCTAGTATTTTTCAAGAGATTTTGAAAGAACCGAAGGGTCGTTACTTACGTACGAACCTAGGGCTTGGCTGCCTAGTCTTTTTTTAGGGATTTTAAATAAACCGAAGGGTCGTTACTTACACGCGAACCCAGGGTTTGGCTGCATTGTCTTTTTTTAGGGTTTTTAAAAGAACCGAAGGGTCGTCACTTACACATTAACTTAGGGTTTGAGTGCCTACTCTTTTTCCCGGGCTTTTGAAAGAAACGAATGGTCATCACTTATACACGAACTAAGGGTTTCGGTGCCTAGTCTATTTCCAGGGCTTTTGAAAGAAACAAAGTGTCGTCACGTACACACGAACCTAGGGTTTGTGTGCTTAGTCTTTTTCTAGAGCTATTGAAAGAACCGAAGCATCGTCACTTACTTAAGAACCGAGGGTTTCGGGGCCTAGTCTTTTTCAGGTGTTTTGAAAACATAAGGGTCGTCACATATATACGAATCTAGGGTTTGGGTTCCTTATATTTTTTTTGGGATTTTAAAAGAATCGAAGGGTCGTCACTTACAGACGAACCAAGGGTTTGGGTGTCTAGTATTTTTCTAGGGTTTTTGAAAAAAACGATTGGTCGTCACTTACACACGAATGTAGGGTTTGGGTGCCTAGTCATTTTCTAGGATTTTTAAAAATCAAACGGTCTTTCCAAACATACGAACCTAGGGTTTGGGTGCCTAGACTTTTTCTAGGGCTTTTGAAATAACCGAATGGTCGTCTCTTACACGCGAACCTAGAGTTTGGGTGCCTAGTCTTTTTCTAGAGTTTTTGAAAGAACCGAAGGGTTGTTACTAACACACGAACCTAGGGTTTAGGTGCCAAGTCTTTTTCCAAGTCTTTTGAAATAACCGAAGGGTCGTTACTTACACACAAACCTAGCGTTTGGGTGCCTAGACTCTTTCTAGGACTTTTAAAAGAATCAAATCGTTGTTACTGACATACGAACCTACGGTTTGGGTGTCTTGTCTTTTTCTAGGGCTTTTGAAAACTAAAGGGTTGTCACATACACACAAACCTAGGATTTGGGTGCTTTGTCTTTTTCTAGGACTTTTAAAAGAACCAAATGTTCGTCTCTTACACACGAACCTCCGATTTGGGTGCGGAGACTTTTTCCAGGGCATTTGGAAGAACCGAAGGGTCGTAACTTAATGACAAATGTTGGGTTTTGGTGCCTAGAGTTTTTCTAGGGCTTTTGAAAGAACCGAAGGGTCGTCATTTACACACGAACCTAGGATTTGGGTGCGTAGTCTTTTTCTAAGACTTTTGAAAGAATCGAAGGGTCGTCACTTACACACGAACCTAGGGTTTGGGTGCGTAATCTTTTTCTAGGGCTTTTGAAAGAGCTGACTGGTCGTTACTTACACCCAAACCTTGGATTGAGGTGCTTACTCTTTTTTTGGGGCATTTGGACGTCTAATGATCATCGCATACACACGAACTATGGGTTTGGGTGCCTAGTCCTTTTCAAGGGCTTTTGAAAAAACCGATGGTTCATTTCTTACACACGAACCTAAGGTTCTCACTTACACACAAACCTAGTGTTTGGGTGCCAATAACTTTTTTAGGACCTTTAAAAATTGAAGGCTCGTGACATACACACGCACCGAGG
>JAOTRH010204350.1:0-11120 GCA_034768845.1 Heliamphora exappendiculata | reverse complement strand
GTGAGAAAGTGAGAAAGAGAGAGGAGAGAGGAGAGAGGAGATAGAGAAAAGGAAGGTAAATGGTGCCACCTGGATTTCTGGATTTGTTTCTGGTATATACATATATATTTATATATATATACATATATAAAAATATATATGTATATATAATTTTATTATATATACATATATATTCAGTTGTTGTTTGATATATCAAGATTGAGAGGTCCCAAATTATTCAAATTAAAATTTATGTTACTTATTTTATTTTTTAGTAAAATTAATTAATTTTTATTTTTTTTCACTGAGTTTAAAATAAAAAAACTTAATAGAAAATAGGTAAAAATCAAACAATGCCAGCATGCACAGTGAAGGCATCTAAGTGAAGAAAGAAGGACAGCACACTTCAATTTAAAATAATAACGATATATTACTTATTTAGTTTTATATTGGTCAAAATATCAATATTTATTGATCGTATCGGATCATAATTAGTTTTTTTTTTTTAAATAATTTTTATTTATTTATTTTTTCTATTTTTTATACTTTATTTTAAGTATTAAATATAGCATAAAAGCAGAGTTATAAAACTAATTAATGTCAAATTATTATTAAAAAGTTAACATATTAAATTTTATTACTTTTAAAGAAATTATCTCACTATAAATAATGAGATTAAAATTTAATTTAAACTAATTAATTAAAATGTTATTTTAAGTAAATAATCATATTATACTAAATTATTTATTTTTGAACATAATGGTACTCGGTATTTTACTGGTACAGATACATACCATATCAATAAAAAAATTGATACATTATTCGATAGGGTTTTCAAAACTATACTATCACGTGATAGGAGTGTTTGGGAATGCTACTCTAGTAGGTTTTAACTTTATATTGTTCATTTTAATTATAAATTATAAATTTTTTTAAATACTTGCAATATCTGCTATAACTTATAACAAATTATTTTCTATTTTAACTATAAATTATAATTTTTATCCAACACTAACAATTTCTACTTTAAACTATAACCTATAAGTTACTAGCAGTAATTTTGTCAAACACCACCAATATGTTGTTCTCTAGCTTAAGAGATACGACTTTTGAATATGTAAATTTATGATCGGATTATTTATTGTGTAAGATTTGTTAAGTAAATTATTCATACAAAAAATAAATTAATTAAATATCAATAGCATTATAATTAGTCTTTATTTTTTTTACAAAGAAATAAATTATAAATATAATTTTAAAAAATATTTAAATAAATATTATTTAATAACATAGTTACAAATATTCTATCAATTTAATTTTTCATATAAATAATACAATCTCGCAAACCCTACACAATTAATAAATTTAATTATAAAAGTTATTTTTGTATGTGAACTTAATAGGCATAACAGCACACTATGCTACAATGCACAACGCGGACCCCAAATTCGCGAATTAATTTAGTTTCAGCTGTAACTTTAGTTATCAAGTTTCGGCAATTAATAAGGTAACGCGCGCCTTTGATGTATGGAGAAGTAGTTTTCGGAATACTTTTTATATCGTTAAATGCAGTACTTTTGATAAATGAAATAAGAAAATTTTAAAAATTAGTTTTTTTTTTTACTTTATAAAAAATTTAGTCTTATAATTTTTATTTTAAAAAATTTAATTTTATTAAATTTAAAATAATTATATTATATCTAATTTGTTCTTAGTTAGAGTTAATTTTTTCCATTTTAAACAAGTAAAAAAATTCAAGTGAAATATTTATTAACTTATCATAACTGTTAAAAATAAAAAATAATATATTTTTATTTAACTAATACTTTAATTTTATGAACTGATAAATGTTTCATTAATCATGAGATTAAAACTGTAAAAAAAATCATTACGAGATTAAAATTTTATTATTAGTTAATAATAAAATTTATAATAAAATTATTCTAAAAAAATTCACTACGTCGTTTGTTTTTTAATTCACATTTAGTTAGAGTAAAATAAAAAATAATATAAAAATTATAAATTTAATTTTAACTATTAAATAAAAAAAATATGAAATCTAATACTTATAATATCCTGGAAGCCTACAATCATTAACACTACCAATGAAAAATTTGCAATTTTTTTAACTATTAAATAATTAATCTCAATCCCTCATGGTCTTAGGAGAAAAATTTTGAAATAATAGATCTCAATATTTTTTTTTGTCCAACCCCATATATACCCCTCTTGTCCAAACATATATAGAGCTTATTAACATTCTCACACCTAGATTATTTTAGGATTAATTATTCTAGCGATTTTTTTGGGTGACTTATTTTAGGATAAATTTTATATAGTAAAATGTTATTTTATGAGGTTCTATTTTAAATATTTACTATTTTTTTAAATATTTATACCTAAAAAAATATTATTATAAAAATTAAATATATTTATAGTTGGTGCACATTTAAAGATACGTTTTTATTCTCGTATAATAATTTAGATAAGAATATTTTTATAAATACTTACAATTTATATGGCATGATATCTTATACACAGTCGTAAATTTATTTGCATTTTTAATTTATAGTAATCATATTCTTAAATAAATAGTTTGATATTGTAAACCAGACTCAACTGAAATCATATGCATTACACAAAAAAATATATTTTCATATTAGCATATTAGCACATCAATATTTTTGTCATATTAACATATTATATACCATTTACTCATATGCAAATGCAGTATTCATAATTTTTTTAAATAAATTCTTATCTCGAACAACAATGTTTTCATATTTTGCAACTAACTTTGTTATTTAAAATAAAAATTTATTTACGAGAAATGAGAATACTATATTTGTATACGAGATAGTGAGGAGTATGCAATATGCTAACATTAGAATGTGTTGATATGCTAGGGGTATGTAGTATGCTAATATTAGAATATGTTAATATGAGAATATGTTAATATGCTAATTTGTGTAATTCATATGGTTTCGATTGAGCCTAGTTCACAATATAAAATTATTTATTTAAAAATATAATTATCATAAATTAAAAAATGTAAACAAATTCATGACTGTGCATAAAATATCCATATGAATTGTAAGAAAATATGAAAGTATCCGGATTTAAATCATTATAAGAGGATAAAAACGTATCTTTAAATATAAATCAACTATAAATGTATTCAAATTTCCTAATTTGAGAGGTATTTTTAGTACGGGTACAATAATAGAACTTAATAGGTACTTGTTTATACTTTAATTCTTATATCTAAATTTGAAAAATAAGACTTTACATTAAATCACCCATTATTTGATATTGCATTATTGAATATAACATGCTATATAAGTTATGTCATATATTGGTCCAAATACTATGTATGTTTGGGCTAAATTTCAAAATTCTTAAATAGTTTTTTTAATATTTTTTATTTTTTAAAATTGTCTCGATGAGATGAATAGAAAAAATAAAAATAAAAATAAAAAATAAAAAATTTGATTTATTGAATTACTTTTGGTTTAATTTTATCTTTTTAAAATATTTATTTATATTTATGTAAAAAAAATAACTTTTCCAATCCCCCCACCCAAAATCTTGGAGAGAATCTTGTATTGGTACAACAGGGATCACAAATGATCTGGCACATAAAAGTTAGGCATTGTTTGGTAAACTGCTAAAAGTAGTTGTGATTATACTCAGTGTTCCTTGTTTCAAAATTGGAAGTTCTGGAAAAGTTTAAGTGCCTGATTGGATAGCTTTTAAGCTTAACATTTAAGAAATTTAATTTTTTTAAAAAATAAAAATAAAAAAGTAAAAGTATTTGAGATAATTTTAAAAAGTAGATAGTAAAAGAAAAAAAAAGAGAAAGAAAAAAGATTTTGCTTTTTTTTTAGTTGCCTTGAAATATGTACAAAAATATTAGCCCAAACAAACTAACTTAAAAATCAACTTTTTTATCCCAAACGGGGCCAAAGCTACCCTATTTACTTTACTTGGCCATGCTGGCCCATTTATTATTCCTAGACTACTGAATTTCTTGTACTCAATGCTTTTTTGACTTTGCAGTCTTAGGGTTCGTTTGGTCTAAAAAACTTAATTGCATTTAAAAAAATATTTTTTGAATTAAATTTGTAACTTTTTCGGTTACTCTATGATTGTTCAGACTAAAATACAAAAAAGTTTACTGAAAATGAAAAATACCATTACTATTTTGTTTGATTGTTTTAAAATGGGTGCGACTAATAGTGTATTGGACAAATAATTTCACCAAAATAGGGCATTACTTGTACCCACCAAAGTAATTCAATCTATCTGGATTGGTAATAAAATGATATTATTATTCTTATTTTTTTTATTATTATAATAAATTTTAAAAAATATAGTTAATTAAGATAGAGATAAAATTTAAAAATTATGAATTTAATTCAATTCTATACTTAAAAATCAAATAAGTTATGATTTAATTCATTGTCTCATTCAAAGAAAATCAAATATAAAAAATTAGTTCATCTCATTACTAATCTAACTTCATTCAAAATGATGGAGTTTATTGGCAATCCAAAATTTTAAATTTTTTTGATTAAAAATACAAAAAAGTTATTAAAGCCTGTTTGGTAAAAAAATTATAAATTAAAATATTAAAAAATAAATCAAAACACTAATTTTTAAAATACTATATTCAAATTCATATGACATGCTAAAATATAATAATACCCATTATAGATACTTTATTTACTATTAATATTAACTATATATATATATATATATATATATATATAGTTATAATCAATTATATGGACATGTTATACGCTTAAATTTGAACAAAAAAAGTATATTTTTTACCCAGTCAATGTATTTTAAAAAACTAGTTTAAAAGTTAAGTTCTTAAATAAATCTATTTTAAACCTAATTTAAAAATTTGTCTAAAAACGCATTTTTTAAAACTTTCTTTTGACAAAAAAGAAAACCAAAAACTTTCTTACCAATTAAGCCCTTAACCTATTTCTAAAATTTTAGATTTTCTAGTCAAGTTGAATTATTTAGTTACTGTCTACCAAAAAGGTATTAAAACAATAAAAATTCCAAAGAATAAATTTAAATTTTCCAGCCAAACCATAATTTTATTTCTAATATTTTTTTTAAAATTTGTTTATAATTTCTTTTTCTTCCAAATTATGTAAAAAACGAAAAATGCTCATCTAGAAACCACAAGCAGTGACGTCCGGGCGTTTGTCACCTTTTTCTTCACCCAATGGGTAATTGATTCATGTTCTTGGATTTTTAAGTGATAATTTTAGGTGATATTTTTATTTTAATATTATAATAATAAATTATTATATTTTTAATATTAAAATTTATTATTATTATTATTATAATATAAAATTTATTATAATATTATAAAATTTATTATTATAATATTAAATTTATTATATTTTATAATAAAAATATAATATTTTATTTTTATTAAATAATTAAAAACAAAAAATAACTTAAATAATATAAATTACAATTATTTATTAACTAAAAATACCAAATCCCCAAGCCCAACTGCCAGGTGTACAAAGTTCTGCCTCAGGAATGCCAAAGTAGAATAACTAATTTGCATAAAGGGTCAAATTTATGAATCCGTTCAGCTACAAATTAACCAACTAAAAATTTCACATTCTTAATATTAAGAATATATTTTGCATTAAATTTAAAAATTTAATGCATTTTTTATTAGTTAGACTTCAACTTTAGTAATTGATTATGTGATTTATTTTCATGTACTTAGGCCTTTTTATTTAATGAAGAGTAAAGATTTTGTTTAAAAAAATAGATGTTCATCTATTTTAAAGAACCAAAAATTATTAAATTATGTACAAAATTTAACATACAAGAATCTTGATATATCATGGGCCTCTCTTAATGATTTGAATCATTTATATTATATAATTTATTCAAAAAAAATTATACATATAAATAAATAAATTAATCAAAAATTAATAAATAAATAATTGAATTACAATAATTCTTAAAAAAACAATAAACGATTTACTTGTAAAATAATACTTCCGGTTCATTTTCTTATGACAAACATGCTCTAACGATGTAAGTATCAACGTCTGAATAAT
Organism: Heliamphora exappendiculata; assembly: GCA_034768845.1. Taxonomy (NCBI): domain Eukaryota; kingdom Viridiplantae; phylum Streptophyta; class Magnoliopsida; order Ericales; family Sarraceniaceae; genus Heliamphora; species Heliamphora exappendiculata. The sequence goes on along the minus strand of JAOTRH010204350.1, from coordinate 5,034 downwards.
TTAATTTTTTTTTATGTACCATCTCATTTAAAAAATTTATAACTAAATAAGTATCAACGGTTGAATAATATAATTTTTTTATGTACAATCTCATTTAAAAAATTTATAACTAAATAGTTCAAATCGTTAAAATAAATCACCATAAACACTATAGAATAAAAAAATTTAAAAATTTTCTATTTATTTTAAAAATAAAAAATAACTTAGATTCGTTTTCGACATATCTAATCCATTTACATTTATGAATAGGGTTAATTCGCACGAACACTCTTCTTCCTGGCTGGCTGAATTGAATGGCAACGCGGGCTCCCACTTCACAATTAAAAGTTCGTTCGTTGGGGGTAGTTGCAACTCCCCCCCCCCTCCTCGTCTTCTCTTTCTCTCTCTCCAAAATTAATTAATTATTAAAAAGTCTTAAAAGAGTACCTGATGTTATTTAAGTAATATTTTTAGTTGAGTAAAATAATGGCCCGAATAGATAAATTTTGTTTTTTATTATTTAATTAAATTATTATATATTTTAAATTTTTCTCGTTGAAAAAAAAGTCAAAAAATTAAATTTTTTTATTAAAATATAAAAAGTAAATTTAGAAAAACAAAAATAAACAAAAATAAATTAATAATTCAAATTCTATAAATTTTAAATTAAAATAAAAAAATTAAATTAATAAGTTAATAGGTAACATTTGCCCAAAAAAACTAATATAAATTTATCTTTGTTGAATATGTAAAATACAATACTGGTATAAAATATTTTTATTTATTAAAAATACCACCACGTATGATCGCCTGCAGGGCATATCATCTAGAAATTTGCCCTCTCCAAACACGCTCTTTAAATTCTTTCACCCCTCCCCTGTTTTTGAACTCATCCCTTTCTCTCTGAATCTTATTATAAAACCTCAATCAGTTTGCCTTCCTTTGTAATCACCTCCATCAAATTAAGCTCCAAATTCTTGTTCTTATTCATTCTATTCTTTCTCTTCGTTTTCCTTTTTGGGTTTTTTTTTAATTTACATACATTGTTCTCCAAAAGTTACAATTCTAAGTTCTTGATCATCTGTAATCAACAATGGCGGACGAGAAGAAATCAAATTCAAACATCGAACCCGAATCAGTTTCAGTTCAAATCCTCCCCAATTTTCTCTCCTCCGTCAAGCTAAAATACGTAAAGCTCGGCTACCATTACTTAATCACTCACGCCATGTACCTCTTCCTCGCTCCCCTTCTCTGCATCTCTCTGGTTCATCTTCATCTCCATCTCTCGACCATCACCATCTCCGACCTCGTCCATCTATGGAACCACCACCTCAAACTCAACGACGCCACGCTCATCCTCTGCTCCTCCCTACTGGTTTTCCTCCCCACCCTCTACTTCCTGACCCGCCCCAGAAACGTTTACCTCCTGGACTTCGCGTGCTACAAGCCGGAACCGGACCGGATGTGCACCAGAGAGACCTTCATGGAGAAATCGGCCGCCGCTGGGACGTTCACGGAGGAGAACCTGGCGTTTCAAAGAAAGATTCTGGAGAGGTCGGGGCTGGGGCAGAAGACGTATTTTCCGGAGGCGATTATGAGGGTGCCGCCGAACCCGTGCATGGCGGAGGCGAGGAAGGAGGCGGAGACGGTGATGTTCGGCGCCATCGACGATTTGCTGGCGAAAACCGGCGTGAAGGCGAAGGAGATTGGGATCCTGATCGTGAATTGCAGCCTGTTTAACCCGACGCCATCGCTGTCGGCAATGGTGGTGAACCGTTACAAGCTCCGGGGGAATGTTCTGAGCTTTAATCTTGGTGGGATGGGTTGCAGCGCCGGCTTGATCTCCATCGACCTTGCCAAACAACTATTACAGGTTTTTTGTTTCTCTCTCTCTCTCTCTCTCTCTCTGGCTTTGCCTGGCTTGGGTTAATTGTTTACTTGTTTAATTTAATTTAATTTAATTTATTCTATTATTACTTTTTTTATTATTTAATCAGATTATAATACCTTTTGAATTATCTTATTAGAAAAAACGAGATAAAAAAGTTTTAAAAAAAATTAACTAAAAAAACAAAAAAACAAAAAAACAAAAATAAGCGATAATAAGTTAATAAATTAAATTTTATGATGCATATTTTTATTATTAGTGATTTTTTTATTTATTTTTATTAAAATTGTTTATTTGTTTGATTTATCTAACCAAACGATTCAAGAAAAGTAAGAAAAAATAATCAAAAGATAAAAATCTTTTTAAAAAACTAAAAACTAAAAATAAGCAAAATTTTCAAAAATTAGCCAAATTTACCCTGTATAAAGGATGCTTCTGTAAAAAAAAAAATAGAAAAGTTTGACTACATAGAAGTTAAATTATAGTATCAACCACTGATATATTATTGTATTTTATTGGTAAAATAGTATATTATTATTATTATTATTTTTGAATAAAACATGTTTTCATTGATAAAATGTAGTCATCAGTGGTTAGTTCTATGGTTTAACTCTGTATTCAAAATTCAACTAAAAAAAATATGTTAAAAGTTGTTGAATTATGTTAAAATATTGAAGCATAAGATTCTCGAAACACCATAACACAAGCAATTCGACTAGATCATTTCAAGGGTTTTAAGCGATGTTTGAAATTAGGAGCTTATACTTTTAAATTTACTTTTTTATTTTATTTTAAATCATTTTTTTCACTTGTTAAGATGCAATAAAACTGTATTCCTGTGGGACAACATATAATGCTATAAAGTGAGTACGTTACGGTCCTTTATTGAAGTGTTTGATTAGTATATTCCAACTTGGGAAGGATAACAAACAAAATAAATAACTGTTTTATTAGGTGATTTTTTAAGAGAATGGGTGGAGGGAATGAGTGCCTTTCAGGTCTCTTTCTCCTGCCCTGATTCATTTAATTGTTATGCAAACCAGAGTGATCACAATTCGTGGCACACCAAAACTTGTTCACACATACCTCTCTTAATGATACAAAACCAATATTGATAAATAAAAAAAAAAGAAAAAAAAAGATACAAAAGTAATCTCCTTGTGACAATAAAAGTCCACTGATTGATGATGCTTTGACTTTGAGATAAAAAAAAAATTATGAATATATAGTAAAAAGTAGAAAATCTTAATAAAAAAATACAAAAAAAATAAAAAAAAACAAAAATAAGATCAAAGACAATAGGACAATAATTCATCTTTTTGCTCATGTTCATTTTAGTGAACTTTTTATTTTTTAATCAAAAATTTACTTTTAGAATTTTTATCAGAGAAACCAACCAAAAAGGTAAAAAGAGAAATTAACTAAAATAAAAGAAAATCCAAAAAAGCCTAAAACTTCAATTTTTTTAAACCCAAACTAGGCTTGAATCCAACCCATTCCAATTTCTGTGCAATTTTCTAAAAAAAGGAAAAAATCCTACAAAATACATAAAATTCAAAATAAATGACTTAAATATGCTTTAAATATGACTCACAATACATAATTAAATTTACCATTTACATTTCTTAACCTTCAAATATTATTGACAACCATTTTTATAGGAGTGCTATAACATACACATTTACTAATTATAAATTGGGTGAGTTCTACACAATTGAGAGAGATATGACATCCTGTAGCCAAATTTATGCATTTTACATTTTTTTTATGTTGGTAATATTGTATACCTAAATTTTTAATCACAAATCAATTAAAAAATTAAATTTTAATTTCTTTTTTGCATTAAAAATCACAATATTAGTAAATTTTTGTAAAAATAAATAGCGAGAATCTAATTCTTGCCATATTTGTAGTTAAACTTTTCTGTGCCTTCACCATTTTCCTCCTTATACGTGGAACAGGTGCACCCCAACTCGTATGCCTTGGTGGTGAGCATGGAGAACATCACCCTCAACTGGTACTTCGGCAACAACCGCTCAATGCTCGTCTCCAACTGCCTCTTCCGCATGGGCGGCGCCGCCATCCTCCTCTCCAACCGCCCCTCCGACCGCCGCCGCTCCAAGTACCAGCTCCTCCGCACCGTCCGCACCCACAAGGGCGCCGACGACAAATCCTACGCCTGCGTCTACCAGGAAGAAGACGACACCCGCCGCGTCGGCGTCGCCCTCTCCAAGGACCTCATGACCGTCGCCGGCGAAGCCCTGAAGACGAACATCACCACCCTCGGCCCCCTCGTCCTCCCCATGTCCGAGCAGCTCCTCTTCTTCGCCACCCTCGTCGCCCGAAAAGCCCTGAAAATGAAGAGGATAAAACCCTACATCCCGGACTTCAAGCTGGCGTTCGAGCACTTCTGTATTCACGCCGGCGGCCGGGCGGTGCTGGACGAGCTCGAGAAGAACCTCGAGCTCACCGACTGGCACATGGAGCCGTCGAGGATGACGCTGTACAGGTTTGGGAACACGTCGAGCAGCTCGCTGTGGTACGAACTGGCGTATTCGGAGGCGAAGGGGAGGATGAAGAAAGGTGATCGGACATGGCAGATCGCGTTTGGGTCGGGGTTTAAGTGCAACAGCGCGGTCTGGCGGGCGCTGAAGACCATCGATCCGGCGAAGGAGAAGAAGAACCCTTGGGTGGATGAGATTCGTGAGTTTCCCGTTCATGTGCCTAAGGTGGCGCAAATTGTTTAGTCTGCGCAAATTGCTTAGTCTGCCTTTTGAGATAATTATTTGTTTGTTTATTTTGTTTTTGTTTAAACTTTACTCTTATTGATACGGTTTAGAAAGTATAACATTTTGATTAAAATAGAAAAAAAAATTAAGAGAATAAGTTAAATAAGTAATTTGTTGAAGATCGTGAAAAATTAAATCTTAATATTGGTAATGATGTCGTGATTATATTAATTGTGGAGTGGCAGTAATTTGTTCAAAATGAGTATAATTACACCGCATCTAAACTACTTTGCTAACTTTGCTAACATACTTCGATAGCCATAGCATTATTGTCCCAATCTTAATTTTATTTTTTTATTTTTCCTACATCAATATATATATATATATATCCTATCCATTCTACTAAAAAGAAACTAGGCCTCGTTTACCAATTGATTT
>JAOTRH010204328.1:0-11120 GCA_034768845.1 Heliamphora exappendiculata | reverse complement strand
GTATACTGAAAATCATGTTTTTAGTATTTAATTTTATTTTTAATAAAATTAGTTTTCTATTTTATAAGAATCTTTATAAGCAATGTATGTATATCATTTTTTTGTTATGCATAGATGTCCGATATTCTGTATCATATTTAATCTGATGTGTAGAGTACGACTTACACACAGAAATTAATTCACTCCCCAAGGTTATTATGAATAGTGCTTATCCTCTTAATCCGAAAATAATTATTGATTTGCATATATTTAATAGTCGTTGTCTTGATTCATTAGAGGGAGCGATCTTATATGGGTCTATATTCCCGGTGAGTTGGGTAGCGATATTATTTATTTGGCAAATATTAATTATTGACGGAATTCACGTCCCAAAATATCGGGATTGACGATACCCCATTAAGGATGCTTATAAGTTTTGACTGGGCAAAACCTTGTAGGTAGATTTAATTATCCGGCGGTCAAATAAGTTAAGCAGAAGGGCTTAAGGAATATGAAGATGCCGATTAAATTTAATTGACCAGTATCAAAAATCTTAATGTGGGGAGAAATAGTAAGCATTTAATCACAGGAGCTCAATGCAAGAAGGTCTTGAGATTATGGGTCATAGTGCAATTATAGTTATTTAGTAGTGTGAACTGTAATTTAGTGTTTTAGTGAAATTACAAAAACTGATGCGTCTTTCCATAATTGCAGAAACTGCTCTTAGGTATCTGTGTTCTACTAGAAGTCTAACTCATAATTACTCTCTAAGTCCCTGTTGTAGCCCTATATAAACAGAGGTAGGCTGAACCAGTTTGAGATTAATTTTTATCATTATTGAAATATTGTTTTTGTCTTTCAAGACTTAAGAATATATCGGGGCCCTACTGGTACGAGTTCTCGAAGGATTGTAGCCCACACTACGTTCGAGGATCGCGTAAGGGAATACAGTAGAAGATCTGAATGGAGCTTCAACTCAGAATTAAGTCGTAGTTGAAGATTAGATCAACAAGAGGTATTCATCTAAATTAACTTCGGTTGCACGGGTTTTATTTTGATTGTTCTTCGTCAAAATTTTTATCTGGAGCCCATTTCGGTGTTTGCCCGTCCAGTTAATTTTGTACCAAAAATCGTTTTACAAAAATAATGATCTTGGCAGTATTGCCTCCAACAACTTGAGCTGGTGGTGGTGGTGATACCGCCAGAGGGATGAGGGGCCTAGAGATTCCGTGGAATGTCCAGACCGTAGCAGATGGCTTTCCTTTTTCCTTTGTCGGTTCCTGTTCCGCCAGCACCGAAGTTCAGGGCAGACATCGGCAAAGTTTGTCTCTCACATTTCCTTCAGTTACTCACCCTTTTTACTTGTCCAATTTTCTTGAACTGTTCTCTCTTATTCTTTGTAGATTGACCAGGCTTGGTTAGACCATATGATGCTTATGGTTACCTGCTTGAGGGCACTGGTCCTACAGATGGATGCCACTATGTGAGCAGCCGACATCACTTTCACACCAGTGGCTATAGTGAGTATCTTACATGTTCTTTCATCTTTTTTGCACTTTCTTTCATTATTCTATTATGAGTCTTACTTCTCTTTTGACAGCTTCCAGTACTACCTGTTGTCATCATCTAGCCACGGGCTCCCGTTCCTTCCCCTGCTCCGGTTCCAGCTCCCGCTCGAGGTCGTGGATCCCGCATCGTCTCCTCTAGAGCTCGCTCCGAAGGATCCATCTCTTTTGCTAAGAGTCGCTCCAGAGCTATATCTTCTTCCTCTAGTAGTGATGGTGACGACAGTGATGACGTCGAGAGGCTCTTTGAGGATGTCAGCTCGGACGAGGCCGGTCCTTCCTCCCACTAGGTCTGCTCGAGGCACCATTGAGAGAGAGAGAGAGAGCTCCCCCCCCCTCAGTTATATTAATTTCATGACACATTCTAATACATTTATTTTTGATACATTTGGTTTTTATGAGCCTGCGTGCCCCTGTTTATTGGTTATTAGGCCTAGGTGCCCGAGTTTACATTATACTACATTCTACCACTTTTGATGTATTTTTGGGCTTTTGTGCCATTTATTGCTTGATATTCATCTATTGTATAATTCTCCTTTATTTGCTACTTGACCTGTTTTGGATGTATGATACAATTGTTAAAACTTACACAGAATGTAGAAACCAGAAACTAATACATGCCCACCACCTTTTGACATGGCGGTGGCCATAATACAACATGGCAGTCGCCACATCTAACCTGGTGGTCGCCTGGTCAAAGGGATGATGCCACTGTACGGTGCCCTTTCAAGTTAGCGGTTGCCCACTCCAAGGTGGCGGTCGCCACATTGATTTTACTTTTTGCTGCTTTTTTGATCTCAAGCCTGTTCATGCTTTATAAATACAGCCCTGGAGGCCCTATTTTCTATCACTCCTCATCTAAAAATGGCTAGTCCCCTTTCTGCACGGGTTAAAGCATTCTCCCATATCAAACGTTTAAACTTTGCCCCTTTTGGTATTAACTCCTTGTTTTCTCTAATGGCCATAAAGATTGATGGACCATTATTGAAAGCTGCTGCCCAACTATGGAATTCGCGGTCCCACGTCTTTCGATTTGGCCTTGAAGAGCTATGCCCCGCTGTAGAGGAATTTTCTACTATCCTAGACCTGACTTCACAGAGTTTTGTTGTTGTTCTCACTTTCTTCCTTTTAGCTCTACAGCAGGTGATACAACTCTATGGCTTGTCTAGGATGGAAGCTTCTCTTTTGACATCGGGTGACTGTCTTGACATTCCATGTCTCATTGAGAGGTTTTGTCCTACTTGCGACCTTAACGACCTCGACTTTCAACTACGGCATCGTTATGCCCTTTGTTTCTGTCTTATTGCCCAGTATCTTCTCATCCCTCATGACGGGCGAGTTAGTTGCACACTGGTTGATATCGTGAGTCAGATGTGGATGGGGAAGGACTTTGTACCACTTGTCTTGGTCGAGACACTGCTGTGCCTAGATGCTGTTCATCGTGACGAGACCACTACTTTTGTCGGCAACCCCTTGCTTCTCCAAGTAAGCTCAAACCTTTTTCTTCATCAAACGGTTGTCATATTGCAAGGCTTTTCTCTTACTGTTCTAACTTTTGCTATAAATCTGGCCGATGAAGAAGGTAAATCTTGTGCAAAAATCACCTACTAATAGGCACAGTGCTGTAGCTTTCCTTTGCCGCCCCTATTATCAGATATGCAACACCAACACCAAGGTAGCCTGGCGACAGTACTTCTCTTGTCTGACTGACCCAGATATCACCTGGCAGTGGTCCTGGTGGTAGATCCCTGCCATGACTTTGACTACCATGGATCACCCTGGTGTTTTGCTGATTGGTTTACGTCAGATTACTTTCTATTAACCTCATCGGATCATGCGGCAGTTCGGTCATAGTCAGATCATCCTTCACAGTATCTGAGGTCATTTGTTTTCATCTGCACTGCGGGCCCCATTTCTAGTTTATATCAAGATGCCTGGTCATCTCGTTCATGGATAGAGATGTAGGAGCTACAGTGTCTCAAATTTTCTACCGAGTATAAGACATGGCTGATGCAAGATAGGGAGAAGAAAGACAAAGAAGAAGGGAAACATGCAGCAAAAAGGAGGAAGATTTGAGGCCTCCTACCTTGTTTTAATGATTTCATAGTTTTCCTTTTGTTTTGTTTGTAGAGTTTGGAACTTGTGCGCCCACCCTTTTATTTTCAAAACTTTGTAATCCGAAGCTACAGTAATGAAAAGATTGTTCAAAATTATCCAAAGTCTTTCAGTTTTTGTAATTAAATGACTTTATTATCAAAACTTCAAAAATAAATTTGCCTTGGCCTTACTCAGATTCAAAATGGTTAAAAATAAAGAATGTGGTCGGACTTCTTAATAGAAGCTGCCTACATATCCCAAAAATAGAATCAGGACATAACGTAGTTCGGGCTTGATTTACACTCGGGTATTGATGCTCTCCTTTTGTGATGTCCTAACTTTTGCTAAGGTCGCCCTTCTCGATTTTTGACCTTGCGGACTGCTCTAACTTTTGCCTAAGTTTCCTTTTCGATTTTCAACTCAGTGAGCTTTCATCTTTTCTTTATTTTTACCTCAAGGATAGTACTTTTTGAGCTGATTAAGGTTAACTGGAGTGGAGAATACATTGCCATCGAAATCCATAATAATGACTGCCACCAGCGGTCATGATAGTTTTGATGAGAAACGGTCCAGACCAGTTTGGCTTGAACTTGCCTCTTGGGAGAAAGATAGGAGCTTTGATTTTCTTAAGAACCAAATTTTCCTCTTTGAGATCATGGGTCTTAATCTTCTTATTGAATACTCAAGCTATCCTCCTTTAGTACCATTGTACATGAAACACGGCCTGCAACCTTCTTTCATCGAACATAAGCAACTCTTCCATTCGGTTCCTCTGCCATTCTTCCTCTGGAATACTGGCTTCGGCCACTACTCTTAGCAAAGGAATTTCCACCTCAATGGGAAGCACAGCTTCCATCCTGTACACTAAAGAGTATGGCGTAGTTCCTGTTGAAGTTCTAATCGACGTCCTATATCCCCAAAGTGTAAATGGTAGATGTTCCAGCCAATCCTTATGTGAGTTGATCGTCTTTTGCAAGATTTTCTTGATGTTCTTGTTTGTGGCCTCGACTGCTCCGTCGGTCTGTGGCCGATATGGTGAGGACTTGTGGGCCACTATAAGGTATTCTTCGAAAAGATCCAAGACCTCTCCTTGAAAATGCGGGCCATTATCTGAGATAACCTCATGGGGGACCCCACATCGGCAAATGATATTTTGCTTGATGAACTTAGCAACATGTGTCGCTTTCAATACTGAGTAGGAGGCTACTTCCACCCACTTGGTAAAGTAGTCAATGGCCACTAAAATGAACTCGTGTGCATTTGACGCCTTTGGTGTTACCTTGTAGATTACATCAATGCCCTGTACTGAAAATGGCCATGGCAACGTAAGGTTATACAATTGAGATGGGGGAACGTGCATAAGGTTTGAGTGAATCTGACACTTATGACATCTCTGCACAAATTGTATGCAGTCGGTCTCCATCGTCATCCAAAAGTATCCTTGTCGTAGGATTTTCTTAGCTAACATGTTTCCACTCATGTGTGGCCCACAGACTCCTGCGTGTATCTCTTTCATCAACTTTTGGCTTTCTTTAGTGTTGACACACAACTTATTAACCCCAGAATACCCTCATTTGTATAGTCTTCCCCCGCAAACGACAAACTATGCGGATATTGGTCGTATTACCCTTTTATCCTTCTTGCTGGAAAACTTGGGATATTTTCCTTTCTCTACAAAGTTCTGGATGTCAAAATACCACGAAAGTTCGTCGGTGCTCTCCTCGATTGCGGCCGTCGTCTCGTATGCCGGCTTTCTCTTCTGTTCAAACATCAGTGGCCTCATTTTGACCCCAAGTGGGATGTCAATCATGGATGCTAAAGTGGCTAGTGCATCGGTAAACTTATTCTGCAATCTTGGACATGGGTGAAGATTACTAATTCAAAACATGGTGTCAGCTTCTCTAGTTGTTGATGGTAGAGAATCAATGTCACATCCTTGACCTTCCATTCTCCTCTTTCTTATGAAACTACCAGTGCCGAGTCTCCGATGACTTCTAACTTCCTTGCCCCTAATTCTAAGGCTGCCTCTAATCTAGCTAAACATGCTTCATACTCAACTTGATTGCCAATAACTTCAAAATTAAGCTTCAAAGACAAGGGGACGTGCGATTCGTTAGGAGTGACAAGAAGGACTCCTATTCCATAGCTATATTGATTGGAAGCACCATAAAAGTATAGAGTCCACTTGTCATCCCCGACTTTCGTTAGCTATTCGTCAGGAAACTAGAACTCTGTGTCTCCATCCCTCTCAACTGGTTAGTCGACCAAGAATTCTGTCACAGCTCTACCCTTGACTGACTTCTGGGTGACATATTTAAGATCAAACTCAAATAATAATAGCAACCATCAAGCCAACCTTCTTGTTAGCGCCGGATTTTCAAATAGGTACTTCAACGGGTTTATCCGAGAGATGATATTCACTATGAAAGACAGCATGTAATGCCTCAGTTTGTGGGAGGCCCAGACCAAAGCCCAACATGTCTTTTCCAGTGGTGTGTACCGTATTTTTAGCCCCGTCATCTTCTTGCGCAAGTAGTAGACTGCCTTTTTAGTTCCAGTTTCACCTTCTTATGCTAGCATACTTCCTATAGCTGAATCAGTCACTAATAAATAGAGGATCAATGGCTTATCAGGTTCGGGAGGAGCTAGAACAGGTGAATTTTGTAAGTACTGGCGCACGATATCGAAGGCGTCTTCGCATTTCTGATCCCATTCAAACTCGACTCCTTTCTTCAGCAGACGGAAGAGCGGCTCACAGGTAGTTATCAATTTTGCGATGAATTGACTGATGAACTGTATCTTACCCAAGAAGCCCCTTACTTCTCACTCAGTCTTCGAAGGAGGCATTTCTAAAATTGCTTTGATATTTGAAGGATCGACTTCAATCCCTCGTTGAGTGATCATAAACTAAGCATCTTTTCGGCGGTAACTCTGAAGGCACACTTCTGTGGGTTGATTCGCATCTTATACTTCTGAATCCTTTCAAAGAACTTTCACAATACTACGAAGTGGCCATCCCGATCCTAGGACTTGACTATCATATCATCCACATACACTTCGACCTCCTTAGCTATCATGTCATGCAGTAAAGTAGTGGCAACCCTCTGATAGGTTGCCCTTGCATTCTTCAGCCTAAATGGCATCACACGATAACAATAGATGCCCCAGGGTGTAATGAATGTCGTCTTCTTTCTATCCTCGAGGTCCATCAGAATCTACTTATATCCAGAGAAGCCATCCATGAATGATAACAAGGCATGTCCTACCGTACTGTCTACCAAAACATCGATGTGTGGCAGCGAAAAGTCGTTCTTTGGGCTAGCCTTGTTAAGATCTCAAAAATCTACACAGACTGGGATATGACCGTCCTTCTTTAAAACCAGCAAGATGTTGCCTACCCATTTCGGATTCTCAGTTACCATTAGGAATCCAGCACTAACTTGTTTGGAAACTTCTTATTTAATCTTCAGAGCTCATTCTGGTCGGATCGCCTCAACTTTTGTTTGACCGGTTTAGCATCAAGGTATAAGGGGATATGATGTTGGACAATGTCGGGATCAATTCCAGACATATCCTCGTAAGACCATGCAAATACATCCTTAAATTCCTTTAATAAAGTTATTAAGTGTCACGTTCAACTAAGGATAAAGAAGAACCAATTTGTATATTTTGTGGGTTAGTTTCATTACCTAGATTTATTGACAAAGTTTCTTCAATTATTGGTTGGGCACGTATTTTTTTTTCTTTTTATTAAAAGTTTTATTTCTTTTGGGATATCCCCATCAAATTCAAAACGTCGAAAAGTGTATGAAATAAATCAAACAAAGTAGAGTAACCAAAAATTTCATTCATTTCATTAAAGACAGACAGAATTACAAACTCAAAAGAAAAAGCAGGTGGAGGTGCACAAATAGATGTGCCCTTGACCACAAACTTTGACTCAAACCCAGACTCAGGACCGACAACATGCACATTACAAGACTCTAAGGTCCAGTCCTTCACTTCCTTTGCAGCCGCATCAACAATGAGCTTGTTGTAGTCGGTTGGTGCACTGAAGCCCATCATGAAGCAGTCTTGGTCAGTTATGTGCAGCTAAGCCATCTTTTCGTTGAACAACACTCCCATGTTGACACCATCAAGTTTGTCTGCCTAATCTTCCTATTGGATCTTCTTCCCTTCCTCTTCCTCTTCTACTACTTCATCTTCTTCCATATCAGATAATTGGTGGCCGAAGAAGATTTCCAACCTTGGCAACTCCTGGTTAGTTTCTTCATCGATCCATGGCTCCAGGAAGCCATATTACGAAAATCTTCTCCTTCTTTAAGAAAGTACCCGTTGAGCGTTTCTGAGTGCTTGGCCTTCCATCCCCTTTTAGGCCCTACCAAATTTTCTTTCGTTGGTTTGTACCCAAGATTGAAACGGTGTGAAGATGGCAATACCTGGATAGGTTTCGAAATACCTTGCTGTTTGCGACCCAACCGCATTCCTGGGAAGTAAGACATTTGTCGCATCATTGTAACTGCTCGTGGGTTGATGTAATTCTCCTCCTTCTTTAACAGCATCTGCATAACCTAATTTTTATCAAATTGGAACCCACTCAAGGACACATCCCCTTCTCCATGTTGAACCTCCAAGAGAGTCAAGCCTTCTCCTCTTGGAGGTTGAATACTATCTTCTCCATGGATGGTCAACATTACCCCATTCTTTATCAATTTTAGCTTTTGATGGAGAGTAGATGGCATTACATGGACGTTCGGGTCGTGAGCCAAGGCCTGCCCAGCAATAGATTAAAGGAGGCTGGTGTAACACCCCGCTCCCGCAAGGTACAAAACCTGAACAAAGGGATGTGATCTCGTCGTAAATTGATGGCCAAAGAAAAAGACAAGGGATAAAGATATTAAGAGACCAAATAAGAACTTCTAAACAACCACAACACCTTAATGTCAAAAGAGATATACATGAGTTACTAGGGATTCGCCATCATACATTACTTCTAAAACATCAAAAACCTATAGGGTCTTATACATGAAGCTCTGCTAAAACTAAAAACTAAACAAAAGAAAACTGAACCAAAATAATTCCCAACACCAGAACCAAAACTACTCGACGACGCCTATGGTGGACCAACTCCTAGTCGTTCCTGGTATCTACAACCACAGAGGTTACATGAGAGCGCACTTAACATTATCATGAACAGAAAAGATAGTTACTTAGTTAAGGATAACTGAAAACTTCTTTCTAAAAATAGTTCATCACATTTTTCACGAAAATATAGAAACTGATGCATTTGCTTGAACATAAAAATATCACAGATTATATAGAACCTTTTCAGTATTGCAAACAGAAATATGTTTCTGGCTTAACCACCACAAATTTAAAATGCATGATCATTTTTTCAAATCTGGACTCAAACCTCAATAATGTCCAACTAGTCATCAATCTCACAATCGGGAGCTCCAATGGTACCATAATCTCAATTCGCAATGCACAGATAGCAACATGATAGAATGAGGGCCACTCTCCTCCAAGCACGAGTGATATGTGCTAAAACCTGGGACTTAGTCCAAAAGCCTTAAAGGCAAAAACCCCCCACTTCATGGGAAACCTTCCCTATAGGGACAAATGAAAAACCCATAGTTGAGTAACCTCCCCCAACGGGATATAAAGGACCGAAAACCCTTGTAACTTGGCACTTTGAAACAAGCACATAACATTAACCATACTATCATAGTAACATCATGCTAGCTCAGAATATCATGGATATCACACTTGAATTAAAAATATCATGGCTTTTAAAGCAACAAGTTCATGCGATCGTCAAACTAGTCATAGTTCAAAACATACTCTTCAAAGCATTTTCATACATCATTTATATAAACTCAAGTTCAACGTAATGGATAAGCACTCTCACCTTATCTTATATGCATACAAACCAAGCATTTGTCAACGAGCTAGCTTGCTCCTTGGGTAACAAAACTTTCATGCCTAACAAGCAAACATGACTTAACCGTCAACACGAAGTTCTACCTCTCTTAGAACAAGAAGTACTAAAACAAATTTGACCATTGAATGTTTTCTTAATTTTAGGGACCATGGTTACTTTCTTTTTAGGTTCAAGGAGTACTACGCACTTGCCCAATCCTTTACTTGTTTAAGGATTTAACTTAACCATTTATTACTCTCTCACAATCATTAAATTTTAAAGTACCGTAGCATTTTGAGGTACTTAGACTTGGAGTTGGATTATGATTTTTGGTGAAACTTTAGATTAAAATATTCTCTACAACTTTTATATTTTACACCAAGGCCAAAACCTAAGGTAACTAGGTGGAAAACCTGACGGAAACAAAAACGGTTCAGCACTTGCTTAGAGAATTGGTCATAAAAGTGTCTCTGTTGGCGTCGATTTTGGGGTATCATATCAAGTTCAAATGAGCCCATTTTTGAGTATATTATATTTCAACAAGTCTCCTACAAGTTTCATGTTTAGAGATATAAGTTAAACTCTTTGGCCATTTTAGAAAATAAGTTCTGTCAGTTGCCAAAACTCAGTTGAGCTGGTTTTGGACAGAAGGTTTGAAACGGTTTTGGTGAATCATCCCAAGGCTTCAAGGTCTGATTTGTGGGAAACAAGTATTTCAATATGTTAGCTACAAAGTTCATGTAGACCACTTTTGGAATAGATCAGTAAAAATAGGGGATTTGGGCTACACAAACATATGTGACAGAAGTATCTCTTGAGGGCTGAAACCCTACAGAGAGTTTCAAAGGGGTTTTGACCTACCAAACCTCATTATTTCGTGCTCATTTGCGGTGGGTCGCTAGACATACATGTTTTCTACAATGTTCATGTTTTGGCCAAAACTCAGATCTCATTTTAAACTAGGGTTTTTAGGTCTGCATTGTTGACTGGTTTGAAACCGACACTTTTGGTCGAATTACAATATCTCGAGTTCCACTTACTCAAATGAGTTCAAACCAATTTTGGATGAAATATAACACAAAAATCTAGGTCTCAATATAAAGAACATGCTTATAGCATTTTTCGACATTGAGTTATGACATTCCAAATATCAGGGTAGAAAGCTCAAATTGCCCAAAACTCAGGCCTATTTTGGTTCTAGCCTCTTAGTGTCATGTATGTGGATTTTTGACCCATCTTCTTTGTATACATGTGTTATACTTCAATATATCAATGTTCTAGAGTTTACAGTAGTTATGGAACCCGTGGAAAAATCCACACCAACTCACAACTTCAACATTCATACTGAACTACCCCAAAAACCAACCATAACACCTTTATTTTTGAGTTTTCGGTTCTTGATCTTTGATTTGTGTTTCAAAATAATGGAAGAGATATTTGATATGTATAAAACCAGATGTGTTAGTGCCTTGCTTACCTTGTTAGAAGTTATTTCTTGGTAATAGAAAACCTTGGACTTGGCTTTCAAGCTCCATAGATTCTCCTCTTTCTTTCTT
>JAOTRH010204327.1:0-42098 GCA_034768845.1 Heliamphora exappendiculata | reverse complement strand
CTAAAATTCTAGAAATTTTAAATTTGCTCCCCAAATTCTTTATAATTAAGCCCCAAGGAAAAAAAAAGAAAAAAAAATCCCCTTATGAAAATGAAATTTTGAATCTCTACCCTAAAAAAAAAAAACTTGTGTTTTGCCCCCTTTTTGCCCTAATTTTTTCAATTTTTTGGATTTTGAAAATTTTTCTTAAGTTTCTAGGAGTCTTTAGAAATTAGTCCCAATCTTCCTAAAAAAATTTAGAATTTTCTACCATTTTTTAAACTTTTCTATGATTTTCTTAAATTTTTCTAGAATTTTTCAAAAATTTCCTAAGATCCTTTAAAATTTTCCTTAATTTTCTAAGATGTTCCTACTTTTTCCTAGGATTTTCCAAAATTTCCTTATATTTTCTAAGATTTCTTTTCTAAAATTTTTTATTAATTTTCTAGGGTTTTCTAAATTTTCTAAAGTTTTTCTTAAATTTTTTAAAAAATTTCCAATAATTTCTTAGGATTTTGTAAAATTTGTTTTCTTAAATTCTCTAGATTTTCTAAAAAAATTTCTCCTTAATTTTCTAGGACTTTTTGAAAATTTCCTAAAAAAATTTTTAGCACCCCCTTAAATTCCTTTACCCTAATTTTTAGAATTTTTTTGACAAGGCCACCTTTAATTTTAGGATTTTTGATAAAAATTATCCCTTTCAGTTTTCGTGCCCCCAAAAAAATTAAAACAAAAATTCTCCCTCCTAGATTTGTGTTTTTCTCAAAATAACAATAAAAACTTAAGCCTTTTATTTTGTGATTTTTGTTAAATAATCGCCCCTTTTGTTAGTTGTTTAAAAGATCCTAATATCCTTACTATTTTAATCTCCATCGCATAGGTACCTAAGCTAAGTTAAATTCCAATCATCATATCATCATCATCGTCATCATTCATATCATCATCATCATCATCTTCATCATATCACAACACAATATCATATCATCTGAAGAGATTCTAGGCATGCGTCTACGTTTGAGATATTCATGCTTGCGTATTGAAAACAGTAGGGATAGAAAACTTACCAATGGGCGTCGACGAGACATGTGGTGGTTGGGCTCTCGTAGAAGAACGTCGGCAGCAACCGCATCATCAGGAGGCTCGTAGCATCTCATCCTACGTGGAACCACACGATGAGGCATTGGAGCGTAGGTGTGAGGGTCAAATGGTGCCGGGCGGCAACCTCCAGTGTCGGGATCCAAGAAGTCAACCACCGCGGCCTCAGCAACCGCATCTGCAACTGCCTGCACCACAACAGCTGCTCGTGCCTCCTTAACAATGCGACTGAAGGCAAGCTCCGCCTCGAGTACGAGGCCATCCATCGCAGCAGTGGGCTGCGTGGAGGTGACCCCACCAGCAGGAAGACTAAAGGTCGTGCTCCCAAGAGTCCCCATGGAAGAGCTCTCAGTAGCAGATGGACCCCGCCGTGCCCCAAGGTCATCACCCCCATGGCCCTGGCCCGCCATAAAGAAGAATGGAATCACAAGCAAAAGCGAGAACATCGTGTGACAAGAAAAAGCCGAAAAGCAAGAAAGGAATAAAAGAAGAGAGCACGAAAGCTAGAAACCAACAAGAAGCTAGAAAGAGATGAGAGAAAACCAAAGTAGTTAGAGAGGGGGAGAAAAGTGCAGAATGAGCCACACCCGCGCGCCTTAAAGGGTCAGACGCGCGACTGGAGTTGGCGATCACCAACTCCAAAGAAAGCGACCGTCGATTTCCTGAAACACCATACGGCGACCACCATGTTGGAAAGGTTTTTACTCGGCGGCCGCCATATCGGAAGGGTTTCGGCTTGGCGACCGCCAAGTTTCTAAAAGTCACGTCGTGTTAGACTGCCATTATGACGATTTTGGGTTTTGGAATGGGCTGTTTCGGGTTTTGGCTTATTTTGTTATTTGCATGCATTTCATTTAAAATAATAATAATTTTTAAAAAACCTAAAATCTTTAGGTGTTTTTCATTAAAACTTTTAGTGTGCATACTCTTCTAAAAATAATCTTTAGAATTTTTCATGTATAATCTCAAATGATTATGTTTTGAGAAAAGTTTTAGCAAAATAATAACTCCTGCGAGGGTTCTTTGTAAAAATAATTTTATAATCTCGAGTATTTCTTTAAAAAAAATACTTCAAGAAAATCTTGTGTGTTAGAAATAATTTCAAAAATAACTTGGTAAGTTTTTAAACCCTAATCTTTTAAAGGTGTTTTTCTCCCTCCGGATAAATTTAATTTTAAGCCATAACTTGGCTTTTAATTTTTTTTTGTCCCCTACCTCGTTCCGAATTTTTAAATCCTCTGAATTCACGATCTTTCTTCCTGATAAATCAAAATTTTCAGCTGTAACTTCGCTTCTGAGTATTTCAATCTCACTTCCGCTAAACCTAATTCTAGGTTCCACATTCTTATAACTTGACTTAACCTATCAATTTGACGCCTGACTCATCGATTCTCCTCGTGACCTTAAACTGACTCGGTCCTCATCATGACACTAAACTGATTCGTCGGTCCTCCTCGTGACCTTAAACAGACTCGCATTATATCTACATTACACTATACTTTTTATGTATCATATCTCTTATCATTGCATCTCGCATTTTGCCCCGTGAACTACGTTCTCGTCTGATTCCAAGCAAAACGGGGTACGTAGGCAGCCCGATGAAAATTCGAGTATGACCAACATCATATGCATGCTTGTGTGTTTGTGGCCTAAGATTGACGGCTTTGTCAAATGGTTATTGTCTCTGGGTCTTTGATATAACCTGCTTTACGGGTTATTATGCAAGTTATATCAAAGAGGGGCGCAATTGTAGACACCTTAATTTAACCCCACCTAATCTTAGGCGAATCTGATGATGAGAACAGGTAAAATGTTGCTTTAGTTTGATCCTCAGGAGGTGATCCAAGCTCGGTATTTGAATCCGAAACCTTCAAACTAATGAAATTTTGTCGAACCATCAAAACTTGCTGTCCAAGTAAGGCGACCGCCAACTCTCATTATGGCGATCGCCATAGAACTTTGTGAAAATCCTACCCAAAAGTGGCGACCTCCACCTTTCATCATGGTAACCGCCAACTTGCATTATGGCGACCGTCGTAGAACTTTGTGGAACCTTTCAAAAACATGGCGACAACTAACTTTCATTGTGGCATCCGCTAACTCTAGATGACTTGACGTGCCCCTAAAACGTAGCAGCATCTCATTGGCTGATGAACTTTATAAATACCGTACTGCTAGTACGTTTTTTCAATACAGAAAATTAGTGTGAGGTTTTGAGAGTGAAGCTCTGCCAAGTTATCGAGCAATTTCGACCCCCGACGCCGAAGCCTTACCAAAATACCGAGTTCTGAATCTCTACCAAACCTACATTGGAGCCTTACTTGGATCACCACCCGAGGATTGGCACATCGAAGTACATTTTCCCAATTTGAGGATTTTTAAGCAATTCAGGTACCTCGCCTGGATCTCCAGTCTTTCTAACCATATTCTCTCTCTTTTGGGGTGATCGGGTTATATTTAATCTCAATTCATGTATTCCTTTTTATTTACATAGTTAATTTTGTTCATCATTTACATTGCTTCATTTAATTTAGTTACTTTAATTTCTTAGTTTACACTTTCACACTAAGCACATTATCTTTTTTTTAATTAATTCATCAAATTAGTACTAACATGATTTAACAATATAATTATATAATGTCGTTATTGTTATGAAATAAGCACTTACATAAAAATGGTTATAATTATCAATATTACACTCCTTTAATTCTAATATTTCATTTCTTCGCTTTTCTTTTCTTTTCATGTTAATTTAATGTTCTAGTATTTATTTTATTTTCTTCCTTTTTTAATTAGTTTAATTTCTTTTACTAGCATTTTATTTCATTTTCATTTTTTTTTTCTTGTAATATTAATTTAATGCTCTATTTTATTTTCTTTCTAGTTTAATATTTTTTTATAAAGCTTTTATTTTCCATTTCTTTTTCTTTTCGTCTAATAATAATGTACTTTCTTTTTCCTAGTATTTTATTTTTTTGCTTCCTTTTCTAAGATATCTTTTCACTTCCTTTTCTTATAGTGTAGTATTTATTTTTTTTTTTATAAAAGCTCTATTTTCATTCCCTTTTTCTATAGCTTCATTTTTTTTCTCAACACCCTTTTTTTAATTTTCTTTTATTTTTGTTAAATCCAAAAATCACAACAAGACTTTCAAGTTATTTTGCACTTTTAAATGGTAGTATAACTTTTTTCCATTTATTTTATTTTCTTTTATCTTTTTTAAAGCATAAAATATAAATAGTTTAGTAGTATTTTCTAACCTTTTTATTTTAGCATTTTTTTTTCTTTTGTAAGGTTTTTCTTCTCCTTTAAATCTTTTTTTGTTATAAAACCCTTATTTTAAATTTTTTTGTTTGTAAGTTTTTTTTTAATGTAGGAATTTCACATGCTTTTGTTTTGGTTATACTTTTGATAATTTATACATGTTAGTTTAGTATTATGCTTAAAATAGTTTAGCTTATTTTTGTAGCAAATTCATGTTAGGCAATTTTCACAATTTCTACCATGCTTTTTCTCTTTTATTTAAATCATGATAGTTAGCTTATTTTTGTGAATATTATATGTGAAAATGTTCCATGTATCCTTTAATTAGAAATTGCATGTCGTAGGATTTAGGATTTTATCCCTTTAGTTGTTCTAAATTGGAGTACTATGTACATATATTATGAATTTTTCATATTTGATTTTGGATGTTCTCTCTGCCTCCATTTTTTTTATGTGCATGCTTTTGAGAAATTCTATTAAAAGAACTAATGATGATTAGTAGAGACTAACCTTATGGTTGGACGAACGGAGTGCCTAACACCTTTTTCGATTCGTACCTTAGCTCCCGAACCCTCTTTCTCTAGTTAATATTTTTAAGATCAGTAGTCCTTTTTGTTTTTCTTAGTTTTTCTCAAAAACTAAGTGGCGACTCTATTAACAATAAAAAGGAATTTTTAAATTTTGGCTTTCAAGGTGTTAAAATATTTTGCAAAGATCTTTGAATCCCTCATTTTTGAAACATTTTTATAACTACTAAAATCCCAACGCCACAATAAGCTGTGTTTACTAAATCAATAATAAAATCATATTGTAATTTTAGACGAAGGGTTCCAATAGCTTCAACATCTACTTTAATTCCATTTTCCATTGTAATTGTTCGCTCTCCTTTACTTAGTCTCCGACTTGTAAGGTATCCACGCATGGAGTTTGTTATATGAATACTAGCACCAGTATCAATCCACCAAGAGTTTGGTGGAACATCGACTAAATAAGATTCATAAGAGACAAAGCATTGGGTTTTACCTTTCTTTTCTAACCAAGACCTAAAACCTGGACATTCTTTCCTCATGTGACCTTTCTTGTGACAGAAATGACATCGAATCTTATTTTTTTCATTTTGATATTGGTAAGTTTAAGTATTCGTATGCTTTTTCTTCTTACTCTTGCCTTTCTTGAATTTTTCTTTCTTTAGACCCATAGTGGTGCGATGAGCCATATTAGGTTTTTCAACTTTAAGTCTCTCTTCTTCTTGAACACACATAGCAATTAATTCACTCATCTTCCATTTGTCTTTCTGCGTATTATAGTTGATCTTAAAATAACCAAATTGCGTAGGAAGAGAAGTCATGATGAAGTGAACAAAAAATTCTTCAGAAATTTCCATGTCCATTCCTTTTAGTTGAGAGGCCATATCGTTCATCTTTAAGATATGTTCACAAACATCCCTCAAACCATCATATTTCATGGTTATCATTTTAATCATAAGTGTACTAGCAAGAGATTTGGAACTTCCCATGAATTGTTCTTCAACAGATTTTATATAGCTCATAGCATTCTCATAATCAGGAATTGCTCCTCGAATTGCAGGCGTTATTGAGCTTTTCATAACTATTAGAGATATGCGATTAGAGTGATCCCATTTTCATACAAAGCCTTTTGTTAATTAGAACTTTCATTAGTAGGCTTCATGGGTGCTGTCTCTCGTAATGTATAATCTAAATCCATTATTCCCAGAACAATTTTAATTTGTTCCTTCCATTTCTTAAAATTTGTTCCACCCAATGCCTCAATACCAAACAAGTAAGTGTTAATTGCAGTAGGGTTCATTGCTGCAAACACATAATGTCATCACACAATTTAATAAAGACATTTTAGTATATTATGAATGCTTAAAAATAAACACCACAAAATATTTTTATCCAACTATGACACATCATTAGTCAGATATCATAATAAAAAAATATAGATTCAACATAATGACAATTTTCATTCTGTTATTGTTATTATTCTGTTGCGCTGAATGACAATATATTAATAATTTCACAAATACAAGACATTAATATAAAATAAAATAAAATAATTGTTGAAACCTTTATGAGTTCATCACCGTTGGGTAAAAGAATCATATGTCATTTATTTTACTTTATGAACATGAAAAGTTTATCACCGTTGGGTAGACAAACTTTTGATTAATATATTAGATTATATAATTGTCTCAAAAATTTAATCACATACAATATTAATCCTCCGTTAGGCTGATCAATATTAGTGAATACATAAGGTGTGTAAAAAGTAATCGCATGATATTATTATGACTATTACTTGTATCTTCTTGAAAGATATATAATTTCAACTTGATAATATATATTTAGCAAGTTTTGATTTTGAAAACAAATTTACAAGTATATATCAATTTCATGCATTAAGATTAAAATTTCATTACACACTAGGACATTACCATTATGCTTCATATATCAAAATTGAAACGTTGGCTCTGATACCAATTGTTAAGGATTTTTGCAGAAGATACGATAAGAACCGATTTCAATTAGCTACGTGAAAATAATATAATGATTTTACAATACGAATACTTAAAAACATACCTTGATCCATAATGTTATAAGCTCCTATTAGAAAGAGAACTTAGACAAGAAAGATCCTGATCTCCGAGTTGTTTGTGTGTAGAAGATCTTCAAATCACTTCTCTCTCTAGACGATGGGAACCATGTACATCATGTGGTGTCAAGTTCAAGTTTCAAACTTAGACTTGGACTTTGAAAAAATGAGAATGTGATTTGGGACCTTACACTATTTATATTAGTTGTCTTCCCATCAAAGATAATTAACCATTATGAAGACCATTAATGAATTCATAAGTTAGAAAAATATATCTCAAAAATTCTTAATGAAATACATAATACATCTCTCAAATTCATTGTATAGATCCAATATATACCTCACATTCATTCTTAGATGCACAATGAAAATATACTATATTCAATGTAAGTCTTCCATACATGTATACATAGGTGCATTCATCAATACTTATTCATCAATAAGTTCATGAACATTAAAAGCTTCTTGGTAGGATTAATCTAATATATTCATGCATTGACCACATTAAAGAAATAAAAGCTAACAACTTTATTTTGATGTATGTTAGTTTTTGCTTTTCAATAATTATTTTTGATTATAACTTCAGTTGTAACGAAACAACCCCATATAAGTGGAACTTTTTTTATAAAGCTAATTAATCACCATATACTGAGTGGTAGATATAGAGTAAATAATACATGAATATTTGTGTAAGGTATATTGATTGTTAGGAAATTAGACCACCGGTTTAATTCTTTGTTGTTTAGAAAATTTGTAACAAATTATTAATGTCTTATTCTTTGATAATTTAACACTTATTCTTATGAGTTTGATATAATAGGTTGCAGGGTATTAAATAGTGTAACAAAATGGGTTGAAGAAGGACAAAATAATATAGCTGGTATCAGACTACTCAACATACCGCTCGAACAGTTGATCGAGTGGTCAAGTGTGCCTCTCGATTTCTTCAACTGCACTGTAAAAATGTTGCAAAACTGACTTCACTGCTTAAGCGGTGAATAGACCGCTCGATAGGTTTTACATGCGAGCTTATTTTAATTCAGCTAGGGTTTCATGATTTTTTACTAGAACGGAGGATGTTAGGGTTTTTAAGTGTGTGCATATATAATGGGTTACTAGCATTTTATGTGGCTACCTCTTTTGATAATAACTATTCCTAGCCGCCAAGATCTTAAGAGGAATAAAGTCTAAGAAGTTTTTATTATTCAACTCACTTGACAACAAAATAGATTCAAGAGCCTTCAAAGAAGATCGTCAAGTAACCAAACCTTCAATATTCTATTCAAGTTCGTTGAGTTTCTTGGGTGGATTCTCAAGAGTTGAAGTCTGATAGTGGATTCCGTCAAAACTTGGATTCCAACGACAGTTGAGCACGAAGCTGATGTACGTGGATTTAGTAAGAATAGACTTACAGCGTAAGTTGTGAATTCAACGGTGGTATGTAAGATTTCTTGTAACCAACAAAGTTTCATAGTGCTTGATTATTCTTGGACCTAGATTGGTTGCTTGATTTTTGCCTAGTTTGGAGTTTTTTACGTGTCTCGTGTGATTGTTTATTTTTTGTTTGTGTGATTGTTTTATTTATTTACGGCGCTTATTTTTCTTGGATGAATCGATTAATGCAAATCAATTGGTAAATAGGGTTTTTCATTAATACATGCAAGGGCAGAGCCATAATTCTTATTCTGAGGGAGTGAATGTCTAAAATTATTAGCGAATTATTTTTTATTTGATAATTGATAAACTATTAATTGGAAGTATTGCTCAAAAATTTCTTTTTAACATATCTCTCCATATATTAGGATTTAATAAAAACAAACAAAAATAATAATTGACAATGGACAAAGCACATTATCAAGTACACAATCAAAATCACAAAAAATAGAGATTCCGATGAAAATCTTGCAAAAATCACACACACACACACACAAAAACACACACACACACACACAAAATCATAATCATAATTCATAAAAATCATAATTAAAGATAAACAATTAAAAATTGGTCAACGAGCAAGGAGATGTTGAGATAATTTATACTTTTAGGACTTTGAATCCGTTTAGGTTTGACAATTCTATTCATTCTAAAATTTCTATGTTGTTAAGGAATTGGAGAGTTATGGTCTTATAAAACTCCTAATTCAATTAGGAGACATGGTATTTTGATTAGCATAAGTTTTTCATTTTACATAAAACTCTTATAGAAATTATGAGTTTTAGTATCATTAAGAGTCTTGGGTTAGAATTATTAACATATAAGAAGACTAAAGTAAAAGACATGAAGCTCAAAGTACAAGTATTTGATGTAGTTTCGAGTAGCGCAGACAGCGCAGAATTCCTCTTTACTAGATTACCGCTTGAGCGGTGGTAAGTTCGTTGAGCGAACTAGTAGTTTCAATTTTATTGAAACACGAGTTGTTAGTTTTTTCATTTCTATAAATATATGGGAGTGCTTTTAGAATTCTGTGATTCAGAGAGATAAAACAAATCAATACATGATTAACTCAGTTTAAAAGTTCAGTAATTCTCTCAAGTCCTAGGAATTCAACTCGAAGTTTATTCTTGTTTTATGTTAGGTGAATTCTTAAGATTATCTATAGCGGATTCCTAATATTGCCATCAATGGATTTCATATACGTGAAGTATTGAAGATTCAGTGTGGTGGTGATCAAGTACGAAGAATGGT
This sequence comes from Heliamphora exappendiculata, assembly GCA_034768845.1. Taxonomy (NCBI): domain Eukaryota; kingdom Viridiplantae; phylum Streptophyta; class Magnoliopsida; order Ericales; family Sarraceniaceae; genus Heliamphora; species Heliamphora exappendiculata. The sequence continues at coordinate 32,456 of JAOTRH010204327.1, read as the reverse complement.
ACACGTGGATTCGACAAGTGAGGCTTAAGACGTCTAGGCTGAGAATTCGACTGGAGTTTGTAAATGGTTTTCTAACTGTTCATTCGTATAATACTTGATTTACCTGAACATAGATTAGTCCCGCGATTTTTACCCGAGTTGAGATTTTTTATGTAAAAAATAAAAGTATCTTATTGTGTGTAATTGATTTTATTTTTAATATTGGTTGTGATTGTCTAATATAAAATAATTTAACAACTGAAGTTATTCCCATTTTGCTATATATAAAATGATCCAAAGATTATTTTTTTCAATACCAAACATATTAATACCAATCATAAAAAATTTACACAAAATATTCAATATTCACCGATGATGAACAAGGGTGTAATTTGGGCCTATCCCGACCCAGGCATGGCTCGGACGAGCCTAGCTCGGACGAGCCTAGCTCGGCCCAAAGCCTGTAGGCTTTGACAAAAAATCGGGTCGGGCTGAGTCGGGCTTTTTTTCTAGGGGTAAGATCAGGCCCTAAAAGTATAAGGCTTGGGCTTAGAGCTCGCGCTTGAGCCTCGGGCCGAGCATTTTCGGGCTTTTAGTTTTTGTTTAAACTTTTTTAAAATTATTGTTGTAACTTGTATAATATAAATTTAAATTTTTCTTAGTTATTAATTGTTGTTATATTAGTTTATTATTAATTTATTAATCTAACTTCATAATAAGTTTATTAGTTTTATATTTTTATAAATTTATAAATTATAACTTATAAGTTTTAAAGTTTATAGGTTTATAAGTTTATAACCTATTAATATTTTTATTAAGTTTATAAGTTATTAATTTATTATTTTATTAGAAGTTTATAAGTTAATTTATTATTATTATAAGTTTATTAGTTTATTAGTTTTTAAAATTTATAGTTTATACTTTATAATTTATAATTTATTATTATTTTTATTGGTTATATTTATTAGTTTAAACTTTATTTATTTTTTAGTTTTTAAGTTTATACTTTATACTTTATAAGTTTATTATTATTACTTTATAAGTTTATACTTTATAGTTTATATTATTAATTATTATAAGTTTATTAGTTTATTATTATTTTATAAGTTTATAATTTATATTATTATAAGTTAGTTAGTACTTAGTTTATTATAACTTTATTATATTTTACAATAAGTTTGAACACTTTAAATAATTACATAATTTAAATACAATAAGTTTGAACACTTGAAATAATTAAATATAATATAAATTTTATTAATCAAAAATTAAATTTGAACAATTACAGAAATATTATATTTTACACTTTATAAGTGCTTTCTACACTTAAAAAAATAGATAAATTATATCACTATAGGTTAAGTACATCTCAGCTAAGTTGGTACATTCAAATCTAACAATTATTTATATTATTCTCTACTAAAAATTATAAATAAAATATAAAATGTTAAATTAGTAAATTACAAATATAAGAACATTAAAATTACATATCCAAAATATAAAAACTTAATTTGAGCCAGACATTTTTTTAGCTGATCCAGATTTTATATATTCCAAGTCAGTTTTCAATCGATTTTTCTCGTCCATTTCTTGTATCTTCTTCGACACGTAGATTGTGTCATGTGAGATCATCAAAATTTGCACATCTCCAGCGTCGGCTTCAATCAATACTCGTTGAGAACCTGTCCACTTGCACTAAAAGCTGTCTCGAAAGTAACTGTAAAGACAAGAACTGCAATAATATCATTAGCTATCGCGGATAAAACTGGCCACAACACCTCGTGATGTTTCTAATGCTCTAAAATATTAAAATTATTTTCATCTATGCTCTCTACTATGCCAAAGTATCGTTGGAATTCAGTTATAGAATTCTATGAACCTCTAAAAATTTTCTCATTTTAATTAAAGGCCAATCGTCCATACAATTTTGAGATTAAATTTTGGTAAATATTTGTGTTGATTGCGGTATTATATTAACTTTATATTCATTATATATATTTTTAAGTGTTTCATTTATTTGTTTCTGGTAATCTATATTATTACAAATTATTTCTACGAAATACGATAAACTAACATTTTTACTCCTATGATCTAATATTAAAGTTATTCTAAAAATATATATTATTTTTTCAAAATATTTATTAAATTTATTTTTCATAACTAATATCATATGAAAATATATTTCATTATCTAAATATTTAACAAATAGTTGTATTATTTTTTTTAATTACTGTAAAACAAATGGGGTAGTATAAGTATAAATATAAGAAAATAATTTTGTTGATTTATCAAAAATTTTATATTTTTTTTTGTATAAATTAACATTTTACCAATTAGATGAAGTTGATGGAATAAAATTAGTTATTTAATTAATTTTAAAAACTAAATCAATTATTTTTTTTATTTTATTGCTATTTGTAATATATTACATGTAGAGTTCCATCGAGTTTCTAGATTATGTTGTAATTTTTGAAATTTTATATTTTATTCATTACATATTTTTCTATAAAGATTAATTTTCTTGAAACTACTGTTTATACATTTTACAGCTAGCGTAACTCCAGTAAGAGAACCATTATAATATTGAATTTTTTTTAACAATTAAATTTAAAATATGTGCAAAACAGTGAACATGAAATAAAGAACCAGATAATGAAAGCTTCAAACTATGTTTTAGATAGCTAACACATTCATTATTATAAAAAGTATTATCTAAAATAATATAAAATATTTTTTGACTATTACCCCACAAACATAATTTTTGTCTAATAACTATACTTAAACTATAACCAGTGTAGAAAAAATCTACAGGTGTAAATGAAAAAATGCATTTACATAAATTTCAATTATTATCGATAAAATGTGCAGTAATACATTGGTATCCTATTTAGTTATACCAGTCCATAAATCAGAAGTTAAACAAATTTTATCTTTTAAATTTTTAAATAAATCTGACAACTCAATTTTAATTTCTTTAAATTTTTAGTAGTATTTTTAGAAAAAAAACATTGAAATTGAGGCAAAAAAATGTTTTTTGTACCATATATTCAAATTTCAGTTCTTCACTTATAGACAATGGATGTTCCTTTTTTATCATATAATCAACAACATAATTTTGTGCACGTTTAGGATTGTAATAAAAATTAAAAATATTTTTCGGTAGACTGCTACTTATTTTTATTTGTGTGTTCAAATTAAGAGGTGTATTGTTTTAGTAAATTTTTGAATGTCTAATCAAGTGGTTAGTGCTACCCGATCCGTTACCCGATCCTTTTTAGTAGATGTAGCAGCAAATGCAGATGCAACAGGAGAAGATGAAGAACCAGTGATTAGAAAATTAGGAGAGAACGTGAGATTAGAACCACTTAGTGAAAATTTATAAAATTAAAATAAATTTAAAATATTAATGAAGTAACGAAGAAAATATAAAGTTAATATTTTTTAAATAATAACTACTACATTTTTTAAAAAGATAAATTACAATTAAAAAATTACGAAATAAATTTAATACTGAAAAAATTTACAGAAAATAAATTAAACCGAATTAAGAAAACTCTGATCTTTAATCTTGATCTTGATCGATTAGAGTTTTTGATCTTGATCTTTAATTCTTGATCTATCAATAGTTGTAATTTTTGCCGAATATCACCGAATAATCGAACCATCAAATATCATCGAGCAATCGAATTACAAGAGAAGAGACTAAGAGAGTGAGAAAGTAGAGAGATGAGAGAGTAATTAGTATGAATTTTTTCACATAAAAATGGCCTTATTTATAGGAACAAAAAATTTAAATTTAAAAAAAAAATAGAACTAACCATTGGGCCAGGCTGGACAGGGTCGGCCCCAACGACTCTTTAATCAACGGCTAACTAATTTCAGCCGTCCATTTCAATTTAAAATGGACCCAAACCGTTGATTCCATTCTTTGACCGTCAAGCCTCGAGCTGGGCTGAGCCTAACTACTCGTTGGAAATTTAAAAGGCGGGCCAAGGTGCTGAGTCGGACCGGCCCATAGGCTCAGAGGGGGTAGTCCTAGGCCCAAAAAGCCTATATCCAGGCCCAGGCTTGTTTCAGGGTAGGCTCGACCTGCACAATATCGGTACTCGGGCAAGACTTAGGCCAAAATTACACCTCTAATGATGAATAATTAAAAAAAAAAAAAAAAGTTTAACAGCAATCTACAAAGATTCACAATGAAATTCAATATTTACAAATGGTAGATAATGATTTTGTTTTTTATAAAAAACAAATGAATTCACAAGAATTTACAATAAGAAAAATTCAAAAAGTGATCGCAATCAAAAAATTTATACACAATCACAATAATAAAATTTATATTTTTTATGTAATTTAAGGGAACAAACTTTAATTTAGGGAGAAAAACTAGAAAAATATTAAAATTTATTTATAATATTAATTATATTAAATTTCATATATTTTTGTGACAATTCAAGTTGTACAAGTATTGTCAAACTCTTAGTTGGTTTAGAACTCTTGTGGTTGGATGATTATAAAACTCCTAAGTTATATGATTTAGTTAAATTATTTAATTAAGTTGTAAATTTTAGCTGGATTATGAGTATTTTATCAGAATATTATTCAGGTTGGAAGACTAAAGTACAATACAAGAAACCAATAGTGTAAGCTAATGAAGCAGGTTTATGTAAAAGCAGAAAACAGTCTGGCACAGGACCGCTTGAGCAGTCCCAAGTGCACTCGAGTAGATCTCAGGCAGTTTCAATTCGATTAAAACTTTAATTGCCTGGTTTTAAGGCCTATCTAAAAGACCATAGACCAGCTACGAAATTAACTTCTGCACTTCAATAAACAGAGATTCTAAAGCAGATCATAAGTTCCTTTTGAGTTTCAAAAATTTCGAGATTGTTCGTATTCTACTAAGAATGCATTCTAAGTTTACCGACGGAGGATTCTGTCAGTGTGAAAGTATTGAGAATTCAATACTTGTGAAGTTTTGAGAATTCGTGGCTGCGGTGATCAAATGAAAAATGGTGCATGTGAATTCGACAAGATAGCTTAAGGCATTTGGATTGATGATTCGATCAAAGTCTGTAAATGTGTGTCTTGTAACTTTTCAATTGGTTAATACTTGATTTACCTTGAACTAGATAAATCCCGTAATTTTTTTACCCAAGTTGACTTTTTCACGTAAAAAATCTCATGTGTTGAGTGTAGATGTTTAATTCTTACTTTTCGCATTCCACGACATAAATTGATTTAAAACGTAAAAAGTATAAATTTTTAATTGGTTTGATTTAAAAATATAAAAATAATTTTTTCAATTGGTATCAAAGCGGGTTTATTTTTTTTCAAAAATAATTATAATTTTTTATTTAAAAAAGGGGTATAATTTTTTTGACTAAAAATATTTTTTTCAAAAATAAAAGATTTTTTGAAAAAAGTTCCTAATCAATCATAGTCATAGAATTTCCAAGAGAAGAAAACACAATCATTATATCACCCATGTTAGATGGAGGGAACTACTCTTATTGAAAAACTCGGATGCGAGTATGTTTAAAATCAATCGATGAAAGGGTTTAAATTTCAGTTGTTAATGGCTATACCCGACCCACTGTTAAGTTTGTAGATGATTTTATTTTAAAATTAACCGAATAATGAGATAAAAAAATATTTTTAAAATATAAGCTGAAATAGTAAGGCTATCAATGCCATTTTTAGTGCTATCACACCGGAAGAATTTGGACGAATTTGCACGTATGAAATTGTTAAAGAAGTGTGGGATATCCTTGAAGTCACTCATGAAGGTACTATAACTGTAAAAGTTTAAAGCTTCAAAAGCTCACTACCAGTTTTGAAACTTTAATAATTGAAGAAAGTAAGACCTTTGATGAATTTTATGCAAAATTGAGTGATATTGTGAATTTTTGTTTTATACTTGAAGAAAAAATTTCAGAATCTCGTATTATTCAAAAAATCTTATGGTCTCTACCTGAAAGATTTCAACCAAAAGTCACCGCTATTGATGAAAGCAAAGATATTGATCTTCTTCAAGTGGAACAGTTCCCTAAAGTTATGAATTTTATTCTTAAAAAATTTTTAAAAAAATTTATTTTAAATAAAAAATCTAACTTTAAGGACAAATATGGAAAAACTGGTGACAAAAGTAAGAATGCTGCAAAAAATGAGAAATTTTTTCAAAAAATTAAAACCAGACAATATAGTGTTTTGAATGTCTGGGGTATGGTTATATTTGTTCATGATTGTCCAAAAAGAAAGAAAAAGTTTTTTCTGTCACGTGAGATGATGAGTCAAGTAATAATGAAATAGAATTCGAACCATATAATGAAGAGTGTAATTTTGTAAACTCATCTAAATTTGAATACTCTGACCAAGAAGCAGGTGTTTCTTACAGTGACTCTGAAAAAGATGATTCAAATTCAGGTTCAGATTCAGATGATGGTAGTAAGAAAAATCTTTAATGGGCTTATGATAAACTGCACAGAAAAAGTTACAAAATAACAAAAGTTATCACTAAGCTGTCATTAAAGATTAAAATCTTTGAAAAGGAGAATGAAGGCCTTAAATCAGAATTGACCGAGTCTCAAGCTCTTGTTTCTCAACAGAAAATGTTTAAATCCAGAATAACTGAAAAATTAGTCAGTTTTGACAAATAGAGGAATGAACTTATCGAATCTTGTGATTCCCTTAAATCTAAAGTTTCAGAATTAGAAGTGGAATTGCTTTAAATCCAGAATAACTGAAAAATTAGTCAGTTTTGACAAACAGATGAATGAACTTATCGAATCTTGTGATTCCCTTAAATCTAAAGTTTCAGAATTAGAAGTGGAATTGCAAAACTTAATAAATTCAAAAAGTTGTCAATGTGCCTCGGGTTAGAATCTGAATTGCTTCCTACTAATACCATTGTCAAAAAGTTGAATGCAAGATCCCTAAGTTTGGAAGAAATTTTGAGTGTTCGAAAAGTAGCGTCAGACCGAACTGGATTAAGATATGTTGAAAATTCCTTTGCTTCAAAGACTTTAGGTAAAATCAATTTTGTTAAAGTAGTCAATGTGCCTACGGGTTTGGGTCAAAATACTTTGAAAAGTTCTGATCAATTCAAGATCCAATTTTCAAGAAATTGTTTTCAAAAATCTTCGCCATAATCAATCGGTTTTAAAAAATTTGTGCCTATCTATCATTGTTGTGGTATTGTGGTTCATATTTGACCTTCTTGCAGGCAGTCGAAACCTCTATTATTGTATTTGTATGAAAGAAAAACTAGAAGATTGCATGATCAAATTAGATTGTTGTACGAAAAAGCTCGCTGGCAGTTAGGCGCTCGAGCGGACCGTCTGAGCGGTCAAGCGGACAACTGACAGAGAGACGAAATAGCTCACTAGTAGTCGAGCGCTCGAGCGGACCTAAGGACCGCTCGAGCAGTCAACCAGCATAAAGTTACTTTTGGCAAGAAACCCATCACCCATATGACCTCTTTGCCTAAAATTCGATCTGTATAGGTTAGAAAGTCAGACTTGACTGGTAATGTAGTTTTGACTGCTTCAAGAAACCAACTTGTTGATAAAACCTTTAGAAGCACTCAAACTGGAACATGTGTCTTGGAATAATGTTTATCTCTGTGATATCATGGTATTCCACATCAGAAAGAAAGAGAGAGTTTCTGGGTTATAAAAAAAAATCTTAGACTCTTACATAGCAACGAATCTATTTTTCAAATGATAGAGACCCTAACAGAACCCAGTTAAGCGTGCTCACGCTGGAGTAATGCAAGGATGGATAACCTTCTAGGAAAAATAAAATCGTGAGCGCTTTGCCCAAAGCGAACAATATCGTTGCCATGAGAAAGGTCGGGGTGTTACAAGTGGTATCAGAGCTAACTCTTCCCATCTCTGAGTGTGGACCTCTGCCGTCTCGCATATCATGTGGGCTGGTTACAGAGTGGGTGGCTCGATAAGGACTGGCAGGCTACTGGAGCACGTAGGCTACTGCACGGGGACATGTTGCCCTAAGGGATGTGGATTGTGATATCCTGGTATCCCACATCAGAAAGGGAGAGAGAATTCCTAAGTTATAAAGGAAAAAGCTTGGACCCTTACATAACAACGAGGCTTTTTTCCAAGTGGTAGAGACCCTAGCAGAACTCAGTTAAGCGTGCTCACGCTGGAATAATGCAAGGATGAGCGACTTCCTGGGAAGAACAAAACCGTGAGGATTTTGTCCAAAGCAGACTTAAAATTATTTAAAAAAATTTTATTGAAACATTTTTAAATATTTTTTAAAGAACAATTTTTGATTGACCATAGTAATAGGATCCCTATATTGGTGTTGATGTCTACAACCACTCCTACCAGTTTATCTATCCACTAGTCCATTTTCATTGAAAACTGTTTGTGTTATAAAATGTTTACAGAAATGGCTACCAATACAAACTTTACCTTTTCGATTGTTATAGTGTAAAAGTTGCTGTTTACGCAATTTTCTTGACATGCACGTGAAAATGACTACCTATATAAATTTTACTTTCTCGTTCGTTTTAGTGTGAAAGTCGCCACTTATGCTGCTGTATGAATATGCTTAAGAAAATTGCTACCTATGCAAACCTTGTCTTTTCGTTCGTATTAATTTGACTGCCGCCGAATAAAAGCAAAAATAATTTTTTTATATGCAATTCTTTTTTAGAGGAGTTTCCATCTTTCTTCAATAGATATACATTTGAAATTTATTCGGTTTGACTTCAAAAGTGTGAAAATTCTTAAAAATATTCAAATATGTTTCATGAAATATTAATCACACATAAGGATTGAATCCAAAATTTGAAGAAAAAATTGAGTAAACTCTTGCCAAAGGTTTTTTATTTCCTCGTGACATTAAACTTTAAGTTCGTTTTTGTTTTGAAAATTCAATAAATTTTGATTTTCATTAAATGATTTATATTGTTTTTGGTTTGAATGTCAAAAGAATTTATTTTATTATAATGTTATTAAATTTTAGAAAAAAAAATTAAATAAAAAATAAAAAGAGAGAGTTTATAAACATTATTTTTCAAGAAAATTAGTTTTATTTTATTGCTTCTTTAAATTTTTTGTGATGTTTCTTAGTAGCACTTTCAAGCCATACACAAAAATGGGGAGATATGTTTAGTTTGAGACTCTTCTGTTTTTAGAATATAATTTGAATTTTGACTTATATTAGAATATATCTAATTTAAACTAATTTTTTAATAATTTTTATTAACTTGATCATTTTGGAAAAATGGTCATTTTTTTTGTTCAGGAGATGAAGAATAAAGAAAAAGAAATTTGCTTGAATCAAGATTACATGAAGAGTTTTTCTAAAAGACTACAGTTTGAAAATTATGTATTTAGCGTAGTGAAGAGTTTTTGCGTTTACTTGGAATTGTCTAGAGAGAGATTGCTTGGAATTTATTTATAATATTAATTATATTAAATTTCATATATTTTTGTGACAATCCAGGTTGTACAAGTATTGTAAAACTCCTAGTTAGTTTAGGACTCTTATGGTTGGATGACTATAGAACTCCTAAATTATTTGATTTAGTTAAGTTGATTAATTGAGTTGTAAATCTTAGTTGGATTATGAGTCTTTTATCGTAATATTATTCAGACCGAAAGACTGAAGTACAACATAAGAAACCAAGAGTACAAGTTAATGAAGTAGATTTGTGCAAGACCAGAAAGCAGTTTCACACACGACCGCTCGAGCGATTCCAAGTGCGCTCAACCAGACCTCAGGCAATTTTAATTCAATTAAAACTCCAATTACCTAGTTTTAAGGCCTATATAAAGGACCAAAGGGCAGTCAAAAAAATTAACTTTTGTACTCTAATAAACAGAGATTCTAAAACATATCAGAAAGTTCCTTTCGAGTTCTAAAAGTTTCGAGATTGTTCGTGTTCAACTTAGAAGGCGTTCTAAATTTACCGACGGAGGATTCTATCGGTGTAAAAGTATTAAAGATTCAATACTTGTGAAGTTTTAAGAATTCGTTGCTGTGAGACCCTAACCCGTTTTCTTTTTTTGGCGTTTTCGGATGTGCGTTATGTGTTTCTGTTGCAGCATATTTTACTACTTATTATGCATGATCGGGCTTAAATATGCATGTGAGGTAGGTTCTTGGGGCCGTGGCCGCTGTGGCACAAATTTCAAAAAATTTCAAAAAAAAAAAGATATTTTGGAGACCTATAAATATCTGGAGTTAGATATTTTTATAAAGATATTTTCTAAAACTTCTCCAGTAAGTTTTTTGTTTTCTCTCTGCATTCTCTCTAAGTTCTTGGGGGCCCGGGACTCGGTTTTCGACGATTAGACTGCGAATTCTTGGTATCGACGTCGACGGCTACACAACCATCCGGTCAGCTTTCAATTTCGACGAAGGTCGATTTTGCACGTGATTCGAGACGTCGAGTTTTGAACTCACCGAGGTAAAATTCTAAACTCTACTACTGTAAAAGGGTGCTATGGGTAAACGTGGGTGTTTTTAATGGGTAGACCTCTGTAGATCTGATTTTATATCTAAGTTGATTTTTATGTTAAAATTGGGTTTTTGTTTGTTCCGGTGGATAGAATCGGGTGCCGGGTGTTTCTATGGTGGACTTAGTGTTAGGTATAGGCGTGTGTATGTTTGAGGATGTTAAAAGGGAGTTTCGAGGCTTCGATATGAGGTTTGGAGGTTGAACCCGTAACTTAGAACCGTTTCTGGGTTGGGTTCAGTCGACTGGATTGGTGTTCTTGAGGTTCAGTCGACTGGACCTCGAGGGTCAGTCGACTGGACAGTGCATTGAGGCGTTTCGGTGGTTTTCAGTAGATTTTTCAGTCGACTAGGGGTTGGGTCCATTCGACTAAATTCTGGGCAGTTTGTTGGCGGTTTTGGGTTGGTTCCTTGGTTTTCGATTGGTGTCCTATGGTATTCGATTGATTAATTTATGGAAATTACTTGATTTAAATACCTATGGATTCCTTTTGGGGTTTGGTTGGTTGTGTGGTGGTTTTGGGGGTCGTGTCGTGGCCTCAGGTGTGCGTTTGAGTGTCGCCCATGTGGGTGATGTGCATGGTATATGCGGTTTGTGATACACAGTTGGGTGCATGGTTGCTGTGGGTTTTGTGTTGGCGCGGTTGAGTGTCGTGGGCCTGTGATGGCCGTGTTGTGAGTGTTTGGGCTAGTGGTGGTCATGTGGGTTGTCCCCGTGGGTGGATGTCGATTTTGACGGGTAGCATTATGATGTTGTTTTATATGGTTATGTGCATATTTATAACTATTTATTTATGTACGGAATATGTAAGTGAATTAAATGAAATGGTCTCGCTATGTGTAAATGGATTACGTGGTTTGTGGAACGTCGTGTTGATACATGGTTATATGTTTTAAATCCTGTTTAGGTTTGCATATGTGTATGAATGGATTAGTTGAACTTGTGATCCTGTGAATGTATATCCTGGTCGGTGATGCATGTGTGCGTGTGTGGGTGATTGAGGTAGGCTATGAGAGCCGGTGATTGAGGTAGGCTGTGAAGCCGGTGATTGAGGTAGGCTGTGAGAGCCGGTGGATGAGGTAGGCTGTGAAAGCCTGTGGTTGACATAGGCTGGGAAAACCGGTGTTGAGGTAGGCTGCAGGAGCCTGTATGTGCGCTTTGTCGGCTGAAACGAGGTCCTAACAAGGCACTAGTGTGTATGTGGTATCCAAAGGCTGAAATGAGGTCCTGAGGAGGCATGTGTTGCATGGATTGCATGTACTGCATTTTGGAGATGGATAGACTAATTTTTTTAAAACTGTTTTATCGACATGCAGGAGTCGAAATATTGTATTAACGGCCTACGGGAGTCATAATACTAGATTTGTTTTTAAGACTCTGATGAGTAAAACAAAACATGGTTTGTATCCTCACTTTTTCTTGCATGTAAAAATAGTTTTCTAGCTCTGGTGAGTCGTAACCTACAACTGTTTTCAAATTGTTTTACTGGCTTGAAAGAGAGTCGAAAACTGCACTTCGTTTATCGTGTATGTGTTGTTTAGAATCTGCTGAGCTTTGGCTCACGGTGTGGGATTTGTTTTTCTTCAGGTATCGGTCACGGAGGTTGATCTGGAGGTGCTGGAGAGTGGAAGATGTAATCTTCCTTTTTGTTAGCTTTTTACATGTATGCTTATAACATGTTTTCGGGCGTTGGTGCCGTGTACTATTGCCGTTTGGCGTTTATATACAATGTATGTATGGTTTAAATTGAGAGTATATTCTCGGGTTGGGTATCATATATGGTTGTTTATCGTTGTTTCACGTGGCTCGGAGTTTGGGCATGACAGTTATTACAGTAATCAAGTTGAGAACGGTGCACATAGATTCGATAAGATAGCTTAAGGCGTTTTGATTGAGGATTCGATCAAACTTTGTAAGTGAGTATCTTGTAACTGTTCAATTGGTTAGTGCTTGATTTACCTAGACTTGGATAAGTCCCGTAATTTTTTTACCAAATTAGATTTTTTACGTAAAAAATTTCGTGTGTTGAGTTTGAATGTTTGATTTTTTAATTTTCATATTTCACTATATAAATTGATTAAAAATGCAAAAAGAATAATTTAATTAAAAAATATAAAAATAATAAAAGCATTAATTCTTTCTAATTTGTTTAATAAATTTGGTCCCATTTTTTTAAACCAACGAGCGATGAATGTTTTGTCCCTTTTTATTTCTAAGTTTCTAACCAAACGTATTCTTGGATTTGACCGTTTTCATTTTCAGATGAAGACACTAAAAAATTTCACATTTCAATAATTACTTGTCCAGGAAATTGATAAATTTATTTATTTTAAATTGATTTTTTTGACTAATTTAAATTTAACATATTTTGAATTACAAATTGGGTGAAATCCCGTGATTTGAGACAATAAATTTCTTTGTTACTAGACATAAATACATTTTTTTATTATTTATTCGATGTTGGTTTTCTCTCATTATTTTAATGAGTTGTTAAATTTATCGATAATGTGATATCTCATCTCATATCGATAGAAAATAAAAATTAAATTTAATATATAAAAAAATTTATAAATTATTATTAATAATTTAGTGTTAAGCACTGTAGATTTGCATTATTAAACTTTTTATTTAAACTATTGAGTTAACAGACTATTTGGATCGTTACATACAACAAAACCAATTTTTCTTAAAAAACATTGAGATATGAATAATAAGATAATGAATTGATACGGGTAAACTGAGAAATTGTGAAAACGTATCTATTTAAGATTTGAAAATAATTTTCACTGTTACTTTTGAAAATAGACTTTGAGATTGATACGAGTCCAAACTATAGAGAATGACTTAATTAAGGGTAGTTTAGGAATAATAAAACTTACATGACTAATTTTATTAAAAAGTATTTAGGTGAGACCAATCCTTGTATCACTAGGCATGTTAGGCATATTAGGGCCGATGGAAAATTTACTTAAATTTCTAAACGTATAAATAAAATTTGGCAACAATATATCTGGGGCACTAATCCCCTGTGGGCTTTATGTGCCTTTGTCATTAAATATATATAAAAATAATAGGTTCTATCTCAATAAATATACTAATATTAACTTTATTTTTATCTGTATTAAATTATTATTTATTGCACAATAAATAAATCATGTGATGAAACCAAATTTGCAACTTCTCCTCAGTGTTCACCTTTGTGCCTGGCAAGCCAAATGAGGGTGTTTTGTGTTGTTTCTTATTATAGCTTATAGGTTCATACTATTAATTTTAATAATAAGTTATTATATATTTTTTTTAAATACTTAATTTCTATTTTAAGTTATAATTATTTTTTTTTTTATAAATAACTAATTTCAGTTATAAGGTGGTATTTTTTTTTAACCACTCACAATTTCAACTATAAATTATAATTATCATTTCGTCAACTAGAATATATAAAGAGTTAGTTTCAATAATGCCATATACTAACATAATGCGGGTATTGGTAAAGTTGCTGCTAATATCTTTTAACTTCATGCTACTAATTTTAGTTATAAATTATAATTTTTATTAAATATTCACAACTTTTGATACAAATAATAATTATTTTTTTTCTATTTCAGTTTTAAGTTACAATTTTTATTAAAACTCACAACTTCTATTACAAATTATAATCTATGAACTACTAATTTCAATAATACCGAACACCACATTTGTATCTTAGACAAATACAATGAAGTTCCACACAACATAAATAATTATGGTGTTTGGCAAAACTATTGTTAGTAGTTTATATATTGTAACTTGTAACAAAAGTCATAAGTATTTAGTAAAAATTGTAGTATGTGATTGAAATATAAAAAAAAATTATAAGTTATAGTAGAAGTTGCGAATGTTTGTAAAAACTTATAACTTATTGTTAAAATTAATAACAATAAGTTAAAAACTACTAACAGTAGTTATCGGCTCGTAAAAGTGCTGATCAAATTCTGCAAAGTATGTTTCGTTAAGTCTCGATTATATGTTTACTAATATATTTTAGTAGTGTTTCAGTATTAGAATAAGAAGAAGCAATATGGTAAAAAAAAATGTGCTAAAATGGATCAAAAGCTATCAAACGTCAATAGTTGCAACGTAGAAGCCAATTGATCAAAATAGCGTTGTTCCAATTACATCTCAGGACCTGATGACCCGACACCATGAGTGGTAATACCTCAAAGTTCAAAAAATTTGGTAAAAATGTTCAACGGTGAAGAAAATAATGTTCTAAAAAAAGTTCGTCAAAAAATATACGAAAAGTGTGTAAAAAAAATTGACAAACTTTCACTTATAGACTAATTAGGAAAGTAGAGTTCAAGCCCCAATACTTTCCAGTAGACTTCTAGGGCTTCAATTTGGACACAACAATGACCCTACTCAGAGTTCAAATGAAGGAGTTATACTCGTTTGAAATCAAGACAACATAGCAATCGCGAGTTTGCAAAATTCCATCCGAACAGAAATATGAGCGTTCGGATGAAAATTGACCAGAATTATTTGCGTCCGGATGGAAATAAGGGTGTCCAGATGGAAAACTACTACTGTTGGAAAAGCGTACGAACGAAACAGGAATAGACAAAACGGGACAGTCATAATTTGACTTGAACTCTGCAACAAGGAGTGTGGATCACAACTATATATACAAGGCTTGGCGGAATTATTCAAATCATTATATATCTTCAAGATTAGATTGAAGATTCATCTAGAGACAACTTTAGAAGCTCGAAAAGTCGAAGACGAAGGCCCAGGATTCCATTCTTCTTCAACTTTTTATGGATTCAAGTTGAAATATGATTGGCTAATCTTCTTCTTCCTAGGAGTTGTTGAACCTCTAGTCGGTATTTTAGTGTAGTTTAGATTTATATTTCTTTCTATTCGGATTCAATTCGTTGTATAATCTTGAGACGTTAGTGTTTGATCAATGAGTTTTTAATTTGATTATTTAGTTTCTGTTTTTACTTTATGTGATTGCAATAACGAGATCATACAACTATTATATGTTTTTGACCTTATCCAAACACGAGATATCTCATACTCGAATAGGACGGGTTGTGTCAGAATTACTCGAAAATTGCTTGCCACATCTAATATAGAATATGCTGGGTTTGGATTCTGCATTATCCTCTTACTAATTTATGTCAGTTTTGTAGTCGTGACCGAATTGAATTGAATCGAATTAATGAAATAGAATTTGAATGAAACTAAAATATTGGTTATAGTGGATTCAAAATCTTAAAAAATCTTTTCTCATCTAAATTAAATATTTTACTTTCAGTTTAATTTAATTTTAAATTTTTTTAGATTAAACAAAACAAATCTTTTTATGAAAGAAAATCGAATAATATTTTAAATTATAAAATTGCAATTCTGTTTCATAATCCATGAGGAACGATACCTAGACTTAATCATTATTCTATCAAATAGTAATAAATTTTAAAATTTTAAATATTTATTTTGATAAAATTCGACAATAAACTAAGTAGCATTACCAAACATCCCAGTAGCTAGAGTTTCACTCCAAGTGACAAGTGTAACTAACCAAGGTAAAAAAAAACCCACTTCATAGTTATTTCTTTTTGTCAGAAAAGAACTGAGCCTCCTTACTATTTGATGAATTGTTGCTATAACTGGATACAGTCCAGTCCAGGGCCAGGGGTTGGCATTCTTTTTCATCACATCCCTGCCAAGTCAAGACATGTTTGCTCTCAAAAATCCCACCACCACCTTACTAACTAGAAAAAGTACTCTCATAAGCTCTTGTCTATATATATATATATATATATATATAGAGGTTTAATGTCCAGAATTTTGTTTAATTTTATTTTTAATGAAATTTTTTTCATCTTTTGACAAATCAAATCATCTCAATGAGATTAACCAAAAATAAAAAAAATTGTTCAAAAAATGAAAAAACATTTACTAAAAACAAAAATAAACAATATAAAATTTGGTTTCTTGACTTATTTTGATTTATTTTTTATTTTTCTAATTTTTTTTGTATTTTGATTATTTTTTTTACTTTTCAGTTTCTTTCAATGAAAACAGTCGAATAATATAATAATTTGATTAAATAATAAATTTCTTTTACTAAAAACGAAAATACACCAAATCAAATAAGTAATTTTTCCAGCCAGGGCATAGTGAAAGAAAAAAAAGGAAAAGAGACGGAGAAACAGAGGGAAATAAATTAAAAGCAACTAAACTAAAATACATGTAGTTCAGGCCGGCAAAGCATCTGCAAACATTAAAGGCATACATGTCCTGTGTAAGACCCTGTTTGGTTTTTTAAAATGCACATTTTTTTGGGGTAAAATCTTTTGACTAGAAGAATCTAAAGAGTTTTCTTTTTATTAAAAAATGAAACAAATGTTCAAGAATTTACTGAAGTGGAAAAAGTCCAAATTTTCACTAAAAACTTAATTTGTCCTTTCAAAAAAAAATTTTCATGTCTGTTTAAATTTGAAAAAAAGTTTCAAATATGAAAAAATATCCAATCTTCGTAACAAACCCATTTGGCTTGCTTTTCTGAAAACAGTTTTCGCAAAACTATGCTTTCAATATTTTAAAACTTTGTTGGTTAGTATTTTTTAGAAAAAATTGTCCAAAAAAACAAGAAAAAGTAAGTTAAAAATATGGACCTTTTGAAAACGGCAAAAACACGTTTTTACTTTTTTTTTTCATTGTTTTTCTGACAAAATCAAATACAGAGAAGACTCGTCGTCGTGGTCACAAGCTTTTTTCGCCATCGAAGTCTTTTAGTTGTCGTCGATACAAGCTCTCATAGTTAGATCGTTGTCCTCTCATATCGCTGTCGGCATCGTCGTTTCAAATCGGTATCGTTCTCTCAGTCTCTCTCAATGATCGTCGTCTCAGTAGTTGTTGGCGTCTCAATTGTATTCGCTGTCCTCTCAATAAGGATTAGAGTTTGTGGTTAAGGTTTTTAAAAATAGTGCATCAAAAATAATTTCTCTTTTTAAAATATTATGAATCTATTTTTTAAATTTAATTTTTAAAATTAATTTTTAAAATTACCATTTTAGTAAACATTACCAAACTCGTATATTCTTGTTAATTTTTTAAAAAGTCCACTAAATAAGACAAAAAAGTGGAAAAAATTTCAATACATACCAAATTGGGCTTTAGTGGGTAATTCGGAGGCGCAATTTAAGCTTTTTAACTGTTTGGCTAAAAATGCAAAAAAAATGTTAAAATAATTATTTGCCAAAAAAAAGGTTAAAAGTAAAAAAAGCCACATCAAAATATTAATTTTTAGAATACTTTGTTCAAACTATTATTTCATTTTAAAAGATAATTGTACTCCTGCTTAATAACTTATTTATTAGCAATATCAACTATATAAGAAGGTAATACCATTTAATTTGAACAAAAAAATAACTTTTTATCCAATCAACTAAGTTCAAAAAAAAATTAATGTAAAAACTAGCTTACCAACCAAATTACTTTTAATATGATTTAACTTTTGACTAAAAGCACAAAAAATAAAAAAATATAGAATTTTAAGCTAGTTGTCAATCTAACTCGCAAACTCTTATATGTGAAGGGGCCGCAGTTGTTTGGATTCTTTCAACAATATTTAAATTTTTTAAAGGAAAAATTACACAAATATTCCTTAATCAAGTTTCATTTTATCTTTTAACTTTAAAATTATACATTTCGATTCATCAACTATTAAAATCGTACAAAATGCTATCACTTAAAAGGGATAAAAATAATACAAATTAAATAATTAAAAGAACTTGAATATACAATTATGAACCTAAATATACGATTTTGAAATTTTAAAAAATAAATTGATAATCAATAATAATTGAGAGGGTGTTTGTGTAATTTATTCTTCTTTAAACCATATTTGGAAGCTCTAGTAAAACCTTTCACTTTCTTGGGGACTATTAGAGCATAGGGAAGTGTTTTAGTATGTGGCTTGTTTTTCTTGTATTTTTGTCAAGGGTTTAGGATGCTCTTTCAAGTACATGTACATATGGGCTTCTTATTATTAGGCTATATTTATTGTGTCAGATTAAAAAGTTTAAATTAAATTAAAAAATATCACAATTCATCCTTTTCAATTTCGACTTTTTGAATAACTAGCATCACGTTTGTTTATACATAATTGGACAATTGATGACATATTAATAGTCCGAATTCTAAGAAATTAATAATTTTATTATTTTTTCTAATAATTTGTCTATTTTATGAATTTTTTTGTATTTATTTAAAAATATAAATAATTTCTTCAACTCTTATTTCATTTTATATTCTACTTTAATCATATACCATATAAATAAATATGTAATCTTATTTATACTATAATACCTTCATAATACCATGTAGGTATTATTTTATGGTTTGCACCTGTTCGAAAATAGGTAACATTTTTTAATAGCAATACACTTTTAGTAATACAATTTATTATATTATACAATTATTTATATTATTTAATAGCAATACACTTTTAGTAATACAATTTATTTATATTATGTATAATATAAATAATATATTATTTATATTATTTAAAAATATAAATAATATATTAATAAATTTTGAATAAATATTTATACATTATACATCTACTGGGGGTGCTTAGCCAAGTTTTTTGGTCTAACTTTTAGTTTTTTGCTACAAATTTTATTTATAAATTATAATTTTTTTTTAAACACTCGCAACATCTGCTACAAGTTTTAACTATTTTTTTTATTTAAACTATAAATTATAATGTTTACAAAATACTTACAACTTCTGTTGTTATAAGCTACTATTTATAAGTTACTAGTTTCGACAATTCTAAATACTCCCACCACCGTCGGCTCATTTTTTTAGCACTCATTAGCATTTTCTCTATTTGATTGCTCATATTTTTCCTAATTCAATTTGTAAGCATACAAGTGATCTATCTGTAACAAAGTGAGGCCAGTGGGGACTGTTTCTACTACATAAATATAGAGAGAAAGACAGAATCAAAGGTGATTGTGACCACACAATTAGGCTAAGATTTTGACATTTCAGTCCAAATAAGAGAGGGAGAGATTGACTTTTACTAACACCCTTCCTTGCCTTTAATTGCAGTACGACTCCCTTAAGGACAGCTATATGGATACCTTTTTTTTTTACTACTTTTCTGTCCATTTGCATTAAGTTGGTTTTGGTTTAAAACTATTTTTGGTTAAATTTTTTAAAAAGTTAATGGTCAAAAGTTATACTATATCCTTGTAGTGATGATTTAAAGATATTTTTTAAGTAAATAAGTTTTGTTTATTTATTTATTTAGCTTTAAAAATAAAATAAGAAATTTACAATCAGATTATAACGATAATGTTATATTAAAATTCACGTGTGTGTAAGATAGAAAATTGATAATTGTTATTTTGTTCACCGATTTGACTAGAGGTGCACTTGAGATATGGTAAATTTATGGTAAATTTAAAAATCGAACTAATTTTGTTTCTATAGGTTGAATTAGTTTAATTTTTTTAAGTAATTAGTTTGGTTCGGGTCTTAAAAGAATCAGACTGATAATATTGATTCGATTCCTATGAACGACAACGGGGTAAGTTTGGGGCGGAAGTGTGTTTCTCTAACCAATAAAATTAGTTTGGGGCGGAACTAATTTTATTGGTATTTTATATTTTAATTTTATTATATTGTTAAAAAATTAAATTTATATACATATTTATATATTAAATATAATTAATTTATTTAATCATGGACAGGATGAGAAAAAAAAGGACGGGAGTTGTAAATACCGCCTTATCCGTTACCTAACGGGCGCGGGAAAAACTCGCATAAAACAGAATGGTAGAAACGGGGGCGGGGAGGGACGGGACGGGTACATATATAATTGATATCCTTATCGATTTTTAAATTAGATTGAAATTAATTCGAACCAACTTAAGAATCGAACCGTATAAATCCAATTAATATACATATATATTATTAATTATTATTTATTTGTTATATATTATTTATTTTTATGAATTTTTTAATAAATATTTGTTATTTATTTTACTAAATAAATTATAAAATAATTATTCTAAAATTTTATTTTATACTTTTATTATTCTGTACGCTCCCCGGACTCAAAACAAATAGGGGTGATGATTGCTATTTTGATCAACTATCTCATTAAATAAATGGATGATCAATAATTTTTTTATTAGAAAAATTATTTTTATAAACAGAAAATATTATATTATTATGTTAGTACGGTGTGTTTATTTAATACATCGTAATATATGTGTCTCTTCAATAAGAAAATATATTGATTTGCTATAACTATGTCTCTAATATTGGATTATTTCTTAAAATTATGAATATATAGTGTATGTATATTAGTTAAATGTACTATATTAGCATACTGATGCAATATTTTATATTTATTAAAAATTTTAATTTTAATTAAATACATTATATCATTATACTAACACGACATTTTATATTGTTAGGATTTAATTAACAAATTCTTAAATATAAACAAAAACACAATCATGTACATACTAAGAAAAATTATACAAAAATTTATATAATTTGGTACGATTTGTTTATATTTGCGTGTGAAGAGATAATTTATTATAATTAATAAAGTATATAATTATGAGAAAAAAAATATTTAAAAACTTAACACAAAACCCGAGTGTTTTCCACTTTAAAGATAATTTCGGTATATTTAGATATTTTTTGTTTTGGCTTATATTTTTATCTTTTTGTTCAATTTCTATACAACTATTAAAATTAATTGTAAAAATTCAGTAAAATACAAAAATACATACTTAACGATCTACTTATTTAAAAAAACTAATTAGCTATATATATATTTACTAATAAAAACTTTTATTATTAAAAATTTTATGTATTAGAAGTGGGTTGAAAGAATCCTATCTTGAACATCTGTTGTCGTCCTCAATTCCCACAGAACGACAGTTCACTGTCTTTTGTTATTGGGCCCCACCTTCTTTATTGCCTTCTTTATTGCCTTTTTTGCTGCGATCTTCTTAGATTTTGTTTTGGATTTTCTGTTTCTCTCTCCTGTTACGCCAACCACAACCTCTACCTCCATTCCTCCTCCCCTTTCTTTTATTTATTTATTTATTTATTTATTTATTTATTTAAAATAATTTAAGTGTACATCATTCAATTCAATTTAATTCAATTATAAAATTTAATTATAAAAATAATTTTAGTTATTTACACTTTAGCCTTATTTGAGTAACTTGCTTATTAATTTATTTGACTTATAAATAGTCAAATAAACAATTTTGTTTAATTTGTTAAATAAATAAAATTTAAACTAATAAATAAATAAATAAATAAATCAAATATTATTACTTATTTAAGTAAATAAGTAAAAATAAACTAAATAAATAAAAATAATCAAATAAGCAAATAAACCACTTAAAAATCAAAATAATCAAAAAAAACTTACTTATTGCTGTTTTTGTTTATTTCATAATAAATAAATAAAAAAATAAGCCATTTACCCAAAGAGACCTTTGTTGTTTCTTAATTTGTATAATGCATTAATATTTTTAAAACTAGGTTAAAACTAATAAAAGTTGTACTAAAATTATATGTTTTATGACTATTTGGTTTTTAATCACTACTTAGCTTTTGCTTAGGATAAATTTTATAATTTTTTTTATTTTTAGTGCTTTTTTTTATATTAGTCTATATAGATATGCTTTTTAAATTATTTTCATAGTAACGATAAAAAATTTTGACAACAAATAAAAAATTTAAATAAGACAAAATAATCATTTAAAAACTTTTAGAAGGGTTTGTTTTGTTTTTAGTGATTTGTTCTTCAATTTTGACCAAAAAAAAAAGCTAGAAAAATATAAAAATTAGTTATTTTTTTAGAGCTCATAAAAGATTAAGCATCACAACTTTTATTTTAAGAAATTTACTTTTTATTAAATTTAAAATAATTATATTATATTTAATTTTTTCTTATTTAAGAATAAATCTTTTTCTTTTTGGATAAATAAGAAAATTCAAGTGATACATTTATCAAGTTATCATAACTGTTATGAATAGGAAGTGATATATATTTTTAAACTAATATATCAATTTTATGAATTAATAAATATATCCCTTATCGCATGGGACTAAAAATGTGAAAAAAAATTATTACGAGATTAAAGCTATATTATCAGTTAATAATATGATTTATACTAAAATTATTCAAAAAAATATACTTTTTAAATTTATTAAATCACGAAAAACTAATAAAATAAAAAGTTAAACCAAGAAATAAAACAAAATTTTAAAAACCACCAAAAAAGTTTTATAAAGTTACTCAAAACATAACTTTGGAGGTGGTTTGGCTGAGCTTTTGACGTTAATTTTTAATTTTT
Source organism: Heliamphora exappendiculata (assembly GCA_034768845.1). Classification (NCBI taxonomy): domain Eukaryota; kingdom Viridiplantae; phylum Streptophyta; class Magnoliopsida; order Ericales; family Sarraceniaceae; genus Heliamphora; species Heliamphora exappendiculata. The sequence continues at coordinate 9,596 of JAOTRH010204327.1, read as the reverse complement.
TATTATTAATTTAAGTAATAAATTATATATATATATTTTAAAATACATAATTTTTATTATAAATTATAATTATTATTTTATTTAAATTACAAGCTAGCATATGTATCAAATTTTTACAACTTTTAGCAAAGTTAGTACAAGTATCTTTTAATTTTCTGCTATTAATATTAATTATAAATTATATTTTTTTAAATAATTATAACTTTTATTATAATTTAAAATTACTATTTTTTATTTAAAATATAAATTAAAATCTTTAATTTCAACCATTCCAAACATCAGGGGTTTCCTTCTCTTGTTTGTGTTTTGTATGTGTTTTCTCACGTTCTGATTCTCCACCCCTGGACTGGGCCTCAGGTTGAGGCTGACTGATTGGACGGAAAACGCTGAACCGGACCGCTTTCGTCCGGATTTAAGAAAAATTATTAAATATTTTTAAAAATTTACATGAACAACCTCACGTATTACTCTTGATAAATAAATAATTATAACTTACATAATATAAATTACTATTTCTCTCTTAATCACTCAACAAAATTAATTTATTATATTTCTAGTATAAAATTTATTATTATCTTATTAAATAAAAATACCACATAAATTTATTACATAAAAATCCAAAAATACCAAATAATTACTCCCAGGGCGCAATGCTATTAGCCTAATGAAAAATAGAAAATGGTAACCATAATTGAGAGATAAATAACAAGTAAAAAAATATAAATATATATAATAATAAATGAATAAAAAAAACATATAAATATTTGTACTATACTAATATTTATGAAAATAATAAATCTTACTTTTAAAACTATATTAATATTTTATTTAGGAAAGTTTTGGCCATATGAGATTGGTTTTAGCTAAAGAAGAATGAAAAAAAGGCAGCAAGTTCATGCATTGGGGATCGATTACTAACTAGTTTAAAAATTAAATTTTTTTTTATATTTTTACTTATAAAATTAAATTTGATTTAATTTAAAATATATTATTTTATAATTTAATTTTTAAGTTAATTTTTTTTAAAGTAGTTATTTGGGTAAAAAATTAATTTTTTATTTTAATTAAAAAATTTTGTCATTCTATATATTTGATATTAACAATTATATGTAATTAGTAATAGTAGTAGTAATAGTGGTAGATAAATTATGAATGAGGAGTATTATTATATTTTAAAAATAATTAAAATTTAAATAAAATATTTTAGAAATTTGTATTTTAATTTAATTTTTTGACTTTTTTATTTTTTTATTTTTTTATCAAATGAACTATGTAAATCATTTTATATTTTTAGCAAAAAAGTCAAAAAGCTAGAATTGCCAAATGTCCGGCACATAGGGAATAAAAAATGATAGGGAATAAAAAATACTATTCTCTTTCTCTATCTCTCTCTTCATTTAGTATTACCGAAATTAATATCTTACAAATTATAATTTGTACATAAAATTATAAGTATTTGATAAATATGTTAGATTGTAACTAAAATAAAAAATAATAATTATAACTTGTAACAAAATTAGTTCTCAGTATTTGAATAAAATTATAACTTATTACTAAAATTAATAACAAAAAAAAATTTAACCTGAAAAACAGCGCCAAACACCCTCAAATGTGTCCTTCAAATATATTTGAGTTTAGCAAAAGCACCGAAAATGGTGGTAGGTCAGGGTGGGTGCCCTTACTGCCAGGGTATGTCCGGGTTTTGAAGGAGGGCGAAATCACAAAAAAATAATCACAATTTTTCTGTTTAGATTATTTTTTTTCACCTTTCTCTCCCAATATCTCATCAGTTCTAAACTCAAACAAGATTAATTTGGTAAACCTTTCTCAAATTTTGGTTTTTTTCTGCTTTTAGACTTTAAAGTATGGGTAATCAAGGACAAACTTTGGGATAATTACTTATTTATTTATTTTATTAAGTTTATTTTCATTTTTAGTAAAAAAAAATTACCATTTATTAAAACTATTATATATTTAATTTTTTTCATCGAGATGAGCTGAAAAAATAAAAAAAAAACTAATCAAAATATAAAAAAATCAAAAAAGATAAAAAATAAGTCAATAAATCAATTTTTATATTTTTTATTTTTTATCTTTAGTAAACTTTTTATCTTATGTTTTGATCAATTTTTTATATTTTCTTGACTCATTTCATTAAGATGATTCGAAAAAATAATAAATCTAGTAAAAATATAAAAAAAAAAAGCTTAAAAAAACAAAAATAAACAAAAATAATAAAATTTATCCCAAACAGGGCAGAGTTGGTAACCAATAAGCAAAGAAATCAACTACAATAAATAACAAAAATAAGAATAGATGGACCATTTTCATGTTTTTTTATATTTTTTTAAAAAAAAAACAAGACTTAAAATTTGTCACATAAACGGTCACGTAATAAGATGGACACAAATCCAAAGACGTGAGGGTTTACTTTATTTAAGATCTCTTATTCAAAAAATATAAGGTGCTATATGAACTCTCATTTGACTAGTCCATCGTGGTATGGTGGAATTCACACCCTCAAAATTAGTTGAGGTGTTCCGTAAGTTGATTTTAATACCTTGAGATATAAAAAATAATAATAAGCTACACACGTGATATGAATATTTAGTGAAATTGAAATTATAAATTTATAAATTATAAAAAAAATATATTATTATGATTTAAAAGTAAAAGTTATAAATATTTATTAAAATTTATAATTTATAATTTTTTTTATAAAATAAATTTATAATTTTATATAGAAAAAATATTTGTTAAAGCTCCGAATTTGTCGTTTTTCTTTATAAGGTGAACTTATTATCTTAAATAACAAAATTTGTATTTATTAATTTAAAATTAAAAATTAACATATATATATATAAACACATATGTTTAGATTTTCTCTTTTAATTTTTCGCTAAACTAAAAACTGAAAAATAAGATTAAATTAATTAACCTCCTAGTACCCTTCGCGATTAAGATGGGATCAGGTGTCAGAGGCATGAGAGTTGAACACTGGTGTAGACTGTAGAGTGTTGTGCTCTTGATAAGACTCTTTTTCTCATAATTCCTTAATATTTTATTTTCACTTTATTTTTTATAATTTTTTAAAATTTTATTTTGTGAGTTTAGAATGAACTCACAATATAATTCAAACATTTAGTAACTTTTGAAAAAAAAAATTTTTTTTTACTTAAAAATTTATCTTAATCGGATATCGATAGGTAGATAAATAAAATTGAATCTTGTTAATAAACTTATTAATGTTCGGTAAACTTGATTTTTTGTATATAAAAATTTATTTATTTTTTACAGAATATACCAGATGAATTGCTTGATTTATAGTTGTGACCTCACTTTAAATTCTCAAAATAAATCATAAAAAATCTTGAAATATTCAAGTATTGAGGAGAGCCTAACCCTAATACCTCCATCACATTTGCCTGGGGTATTGAAGGGCTATTAATGTTATCCAGATCATCCAGGACTTCTGAGCAAAATGGGACAAGTTCATGGGTTTTACTTAACAGATTCTTATTTATTTATTTATTTATTGTGTATTTGTGATTCTGAGTTTTTGAATCCTAGTACTTCTTAAATGGTACCATCTTAAATGTGATCGGATCTTTTTGGTCTATAAGGCATTAGAAGAAAAAAACAGGAATAAATAACCCATGAGAATAGTTTTTTTTTTTCATTTTTTCACTCTTTATCCTCACAACAACCTAAAATTTGATTAAAATACTATTAGAAAAGTGACTTTTTGGTACCGGTTATACCCGTTGCAAATAGTTGAATTCCTGTCGCAAAAGGTATTAGCGACGGTATAACGACGGCACTTAAGGAGTCGCAAATAATGGCGTCGCAAAAAGTATTAGCGACGGGACAATTCCGACGCAATACATTTGCCACGGTAAATATATTTATTTGCGACGGTTGCATGGTAGTCTCAAAAACACCACTGAATGCGTTATTGCGACTGCATAATTGTCGTCGCAAATAATTAGGCCTATAGCGACTGTGTAAACCGTCGCTTAAAAAACAATTACCAATTCAAATGTAGTGTTCAAAAAGCTTTTAGCTACGGTCGAGGCTGTCGCAATAGCTTTTATGCGACTATAAATTTCCCATCGCAAAAAATATTTAGCGACTATATTATTGCCATCGCACATAAGATTTTAATAATTTTTTAGGGTGGAACATTTTTTGCTACCAATAAATACAGTCGCAAAAACATTACAATTCTTTTGCGATGGATATTAGTGACAACACAAAATATCGTCGTAAAATCTTATTTTCTTTTAAAAAATAACATGTTTATAAAAAAAGACATTTCATTCACCACATTGCCAAACATTAAAATATTCATCCATTCAATGCAAACAAAAAATATTAATCTATTCAATACAAATATAGACTTATACCATAAATTTAAAACAATACGGTACTTCTTCAACAAAACATTATAGATTTTTTAAAATACCAAACAAAAACTAAAAGATAGAGTCATCAATGCACTGAATATAGTTTAGCTATATCAATTTGTCATCAACGCATTGAATAGAGTACTCTTGAAAACATCAATTTGTCAGTATCACCTGAAAACAATTCAAACATTATTACTATTATTTAGATCCATATATAAAATATTTATAACAACATTAAAAATAACATCAATAATTATTAATATCATCAATATAAAAATTATAATATAAAAAAAAAATAACTATGTAAGACATAACAAAATGGTGCACTTAATAGACAAGTAATTTGGTTAATATTGTTGTTAAAATTATCCACATATTTGTCTGTGTAAATGTGTGTGCATATGTGGTTTTTCTCTTATCAAATGGTCCATTTTTTAGCATCCATCCTCACAATCGTCCTATTAAAGAATGCAACCTACAATACCCTTATTGTACAACCAAAACTTATACAACCAAAAACTCCAAAATAATCAACATGTTACAAAGCAGGAAAATATCCTGTGCTTGAACCTCATGGCCTTCTTGACAAAACTTGATGTTTTAAAAAATCCAAACCATAGGATTTTGAAGTCCTGGCCCTTTTATTGCATCTGGGTTAATTTTCATTTCTTTTTTGATTTTGATCACTGCCCGTTGTAGTGTCATAAGTCCTTTTAAAATGACTTAATTCTCGTGTAGAATTATACAGAAAAACATCTTCAAGAAATCAAGCATTTCTTGATTCTATAATAGTATTCACAAGCATATCCTTAATTTTTGACTTATGTATCAAAAATCGATATACACTGCTATTATTCGCATATCCAATAAATATACAATCAACGATTTTTTGTTCTATTTTGGTTCTTTTAGGAACAGGAACTGCCACCTTAACCAAACACTCTCACATTTATAAGTATTTGTAAGAAGGTTTACAACCCTTTCACAATTCATATGACGTTTTATTTATTTATTTGTGAAGCAACTTATTGAGAATATAATTCACGAAAAACAAAACTTTTCCTTACAAGTTCTGAGGTAAATCAAAATTTATCAACATGGCATTCATCATTTCCTTTAAGGTTCAATTTTTTTTCATTCAGTAACACCATTTTGCTGAGGTGAATAAGGTGCCGTAGTTTGGTGTATAATACCATGTTTTGAACAGAACTCACCAAAAGGTAATTCATATTCACCACCTCTATCAATTCGAAAAATCTTTATTTTCTTGCCAAGTTGATTCTCAACTTCATTTTTATACGGTATAAACATGGATAATATCTTATCTTTACTTCTCAATAAATAAATATAACAATATCTAAGTAATAAAATACTTTTTACCGCCTCTAGTTTGCACAAACTTTAAATCACAATTATCACTGTGAATTAATTCTAGAGGTTTGGTACTCTTTTCAATTGAATGAAAAGACAATTTAGCAAGTTTTTCTTCTACACAAATTTCACATTTATGATTTGAATCGATGTAAAATTTAGACAAATAATTATTGTTAACCAACCTATGTAAGATATCATAGTTAACATGACCTAATCTACCATACCACACATAAGATAACTCAAACATATAACCAGAAGATGTAGTTATCTTATTACTTGTAGGAAATATAGTTATTATATTGAGTTTGAAAAGCCTATCACTCACATACCCTTTCCCACAACAATTCCACTCTTTGTGAGGATAACTTTGTCTGACTCAAAGACAAGTCTGAAACTCTTTTTACTCAACAATGACCCAGATACTAAGTTCTTCCGGATATTCGAAACATGGAGTACATCATTGAGTGTCAGTTCTTTGCCAGACATCATCTTCAAAATCACCTTTCCTTGGCCTTCAACCTTAGAAGTCGAAGAATTTTTCGTAAAGAGTTGCTCTCCATTCCCCACCGGCTGATAGGTTGTGAACAACCTCCTATCTGAACACACGTGATGAGTAGTCCCAATGTCTACCCGCCACTCACTTGGATTGCCAATCAAGTTCACTTTAGACACCACTGCTGAAAGGTTGATATCTTACACGTCACATGACAGATTCTCCACTTCTGTCATATTGGCTTGTGAAATTTTTTTCTTCTTTCTGGGGTTCTCTTGACTCTTCTTCTTGCGACAGTCTTTAGCCATATGTCTGGACTTGTCACACACATAGCATTTGCCTTTGAACTTTTTGGTGTCACCACCTTGAGAGTCATCAGATTAAACAACATTTTCTGTTTTCATCTCTTGAAGTCAGAACCGCCAAACTTTTTTGGCTTCTCCCTGTGATTCATAAGTACAATAAGAACAACCACGAGGATCACCGGTGCACTCGCATAAGCAGTGGCCGTGATCGTATTTTCAACACTAACAATTTTAGTGGCCATTTTTATATAAACAGAAGATCAACAAAAAATCAAATATCTATAAATTTAAAACAAGTATCTAGAATAACCAGAAATAATACTGATTAGAATATCAAAACTAGAAATAAAACAATTTTAAAAACTAGAACATAACAGAAAATAAATGAACCAAAATAAAATATGTAAATCAACAGTACAGTAAATGTTTTTCTAGGAAAACCAAATCTATCTTAAGATTGTTGGGCAAAAATAGATTGAAAACAAATAAAAATTCAATACTGTACTGTGACAAACAAACAGAAATTGCAAATAAAGAACTATAATTAAATTCTTACAAATAGTCGCAAAATTCAAAAACTGTAGATGATCGAGGCTTGCGTTAGACGCTATTTTCTTAAGATAGATTCGCTCCCCACAGTGGTGCTAATGGGTTTCACGGACATCAATCTCCCATGATACAACGATCAACACCCGGATAAGAAGCACTCCAATCTTCGAGTACAACGAACCAATAAGTAATTTTTACTTTCCAACTCTTAGGATATAAACACACTTTGTATGCAATGTAAGAAGGAAATAGGATGCCAAATTCGTGCAAAATGAAGTGTTTAAATAGCCATTGAAGTGGCTTTTGGCAAAAGTCACTTCAATGGAAAAAGTCACTGCACCTGTTCAGAACTGGTGCAACTGTTAGTTGTTAGCGCTCTACGAGTGCCCTATTCTGGAGTTCAGAGGAGTCTCTGACGCTCAAGCGCTCAACGAGCGCCTTGCGAGCACTCAACACTGAAAGGGGGGCACTCGAGTGCTCAACAACCACCTAGCAAGCACACTATTCTGGTTTTGTTTCGGCACATGGGCGCTCGAACGCCTCGTGAGCGCTCCATTCTGAAAATTTGACCGTTGGGCTTTTGACCCGTTAAGTTAACGGTAACGATTTAAATTCGAATTTTAAAAATTTTATTTAAATAAAAATTCAAATAAATTTTTTTGAAAAATATATAAGCTACTCGGATCGGGTCGACCCACGGGACCCTCCCTTTAGTCCAACTCTATCTTATATATACCCACTAAGTTTCTCAAGAACTTCTAATGTGGGATTGAAGTTCTACACTTTCATTAAATCAAACAAAATCCATATTCGAGCGATGACTTTGAATATCGATTTTTCATTCATCTCTTAACGGATTTGAGTAAATGAATATACGTCGTTAATCTCCTCGCAGAAGAGAACGCATAGCACCTCGAACCGAACGCAAAATATGTATGGATCCCACATTTATTTTGGCCAAAAATTTGCCAAAAATTAAGATTATTAAATCCGATTTTAATAGTGTTTTCACTCTTGGATTTGCTTTCAGCTATTCACGAATTGCACAATAATTTGACTCTTTTATAGGCAAATTCGGTTATGCTGTTGGAGATTGCAAGTTTATGCGAGGGGTGATGGAAAGAAGAGTTGCCTGGGTGAGAAGCCCTAATTTTGCTATCATTGTTGTTTTTTTGCTGTCAAGGTCGTTGACAATGAAGAAGGTGGATGTGCATAGAGTATATGTGCTTCGGGAGGCATTTTCATTCTTTGGTTTTGAGGATGAGAGCATTAAGGACTTGAAACTTTTGGTGATAAGGTGTTTGATCACACCGTTGTATTTGAAGATGGAGGATGGGAGGAAGTTCATTACGTTTATGTTTGGATGAAGTGGGAAGTTGTTAAGGGAGGCTTTGGCCATTATTCAATCACAAATTTTGTGACCAAAACGACGTCATTCAGTGGCATTTCGATGCCGAAAGTGTTGCATCTCAGGTGGGGGCAGTGGTACATGTTAAGGGAGCTTGAGACGGCAACAAACATGTTATCTTATGAAAATGTGATCGGTGAAGGTGGTTATGGTATTGTCTGTAGCAGTGTATTAACCGATAATACTCTTGTTACTCTGAAGAATGTGTTGAATAACATGTACCGATTTGCTTAATTCACTTCAATGTTTAATTCACGACAAATACATAAATATGCAATGCCATGTAAAATGCCATTTGACAAGGGTAAAATAGAAAATTAATAATATAAATAAAAGTAAAATTAGAATTGAATGTGAAATAATTGTTGATGTTAGTAATTTTTGTTAAATTTTTTAACGGTTATTTAATAGAACATGGTAAATGAAATATAAAAGTAAAGCAGGATAGAAAGCAGTATCATTTCAAAAATATCGGAAGAGATCCTTAAAATTTTTTTAAACCTCAGAAAAAATAAGTGTAATTTACCCTTAAATAAATAATTATTATTTTTAATTTAACCTATATAATAGGCCACAAAACCACATTATTTGTCCCGAGTATTTTCTTTGGATGATTAAACCAAATGGTAATTTCATACAAAACAGATTAAAAAACTTGCTTCAAAAAAATAAATCGAATATTTGTTTTCTGTGGATTTTTTTGTAATGATTTTAATTAAGAAAATGGCATGTCTCCGGTCGCTCATGGAATTGGACCGGTGCAGTTAAGTTTTTTTTGGGTTTTAAAATAGATATACTTTGTTGACTTAAACTATTTATTTTATTATTTATAGTGTATATATTATTATTGTAAAAAATTAAGTTAATCGGATATCATTAATTACATTAATAAATCACATTTATGTTAATAAAAAATAAACAGTGATGTCTATTTATTATTCATTTTATTAACACAAATGTAACTTGCTAAGGTAATTAAAACCACTAAAAACATGAAATTAATCCCAACCAAACTACAAGAATCTGAATAATCTATCTCCAAATAATCTAAAATTAAT